>RJWM01016338.1:0-45692 GCA_004363535.1 Dasyprocta punctata | reverse complement strand
GGATCGAACTCACAACCTCCCACCTGCCAGGCAGGTGCTTAAGCCACTGAGCCAAACTCTGAGCCCTGGTTTTTTTGAGGCAGGGTCGCACTATGTAGCTCAGGCCGGCCTTGCACTCGTGTTGTAACCCAAGCTGGCCTCGAACTCACAACGCTCCTCCTACCTCAGCCTCCCGAGTGCTGGGATTAAAGGCATGTGCCACCATGCCTGGCTGGATTTTTCTCTTTTAAAAAGGCTGTGGGCATTGTTGTATTACATTTATTAAGTAAGTTGGGGAGAATAACATTTATTTTGTTAAAATATAGTCTCTAATAATAAATAATGCCTTTAAGCTGGGCATGGTGGCGCCTGCCTTTAATCCCAGCACTAGGGAGGCTGAGGTAGGAGGAGCATTGTGAGTTCGAGGCCCGCTTGGTCTACAATGCTAGCGCAAGGCTGGCCTGAGCTACATAGTGTGACCCTGCCTCAAAAACACTAGGGCCAGGAGTTTGTTTCAGTGGCTTAAGCACCTGCCTGGAAGGCACAAGGTTGAGAACTTGATCCCGGGTACTGCAAAAAAAATAAATTAAATAAATAAATAAATAAATAATGTCTTTACATTTGCTTATCTACTTTTGTATCTTTGACTTTGAAGTTTTTCAGATAAGGGTTTCTAACTTTTCCTAAGTCGTTGTTCCTAAGGAACTTTTTTCGTGTGTGCTGTTGTTAATAAGGAGCTTTTCTCTCATGCTATCCTCACTGGTTATTTCTTTACAAAATAAAGGCTGTATTTTGAGTTAGTCTTACTATTGTTTCAATACAATTTTCTAAATGGTCTATCTTATCACCTTGTTTTCATTACTTTTCTTGTTGCTGAGACAAAATACCCAACACCCAAAGTTAAAGGAGGAAAGGTTTAGTACAGCTCGCAGTTCACAGAGGTTTCAGTGCATAGTTTGCAGGGTGGCGTGGCAGAGCCATCACAGAGGAGAAACAGTCCACGGTGGGCAGAAGGCAGCAAAGCAGTGAAGTAGCGAAGCAGCAAGCAACAAGCAATGACAGCAGCAGCCCTCTTTCTGTCCCTTATATTCTATCCAGGCTACATGCCCTTAGGGTGGGGCGCCTTTAATCCTACCCAGAACTAAGCCAAACTGATCAGTGGGACTCATTTAGTAATCACACACCCTGGATCCCAGCAGCACACACTCTAGATCCAGTCACCTCAGAAAAGCCCCACCTATGACCATATGAGGTTCTGGGGAAACACCTAAACATAAGCCATAAAGTCATTCACACAAAGATAGTTTTTCATCTTCATTTTTAATTGTTCTTCTGATCTTTCTAAGTAGTAGTAGAGGTTCAAGGCACCTAGCATCATTACGTTATTCCTGACCTTTCTGCAGTGTCTCCAGTGTTTCTCTGCCATGCTAGGTTTAAAGCAGGTGGAATTTCTCATACTGAACCATAACTGAACTCCCAGGACAGATCCTTCTTGGTCATGCTGTATTTTTTCAGTGTGGTATGGATTTTGTTTGCTAACATTTTACTGATTACTTTTGTCTTGACATGTATAAGGAAGAACATTTTGTGTATTTTTACTTCCTCCCACTGGAAGATAATGTAATTGCTTGGAGGGGCCATATTCTGCCTCACCAGCCAAGAGCCTGACAAGCAGGCTCATATCTTTGTGTCTACCCCAAGTATGGTATTCACAGAGGTGCCTTAGGGATTCCATATTGCAAGTTCATGAAAAAATGTGGGTAAGCGAGGACTGCCCTTTACCCTAGAGGATTCTGTTTCAAAAGGCAAAAAGCATTTCCTAATTGCCAGAGAGGAGCTAGAAATACACTTAAGATAGAAAATGGACTTCGCTGGATATTATTACATTAACTATGGATTCTTTTAACTCCTAGGAAAAAATTATTTTTTCTTTTTAAGACAGGGCTTCACTATACAGTTCAGAATAGCCTTGAACACATTTTGTAGCCCAAGCCGGCCTCATACCCACAGTGATTCTCCTGCCTCAGCCTCGCAAGTACTGGGATTACAGGCGTGTGCCACCATGCCCAGCTTACGAAAAGTATTTTTAAAAACAGGCTTTTTCTTGGTATTATGACTTTCAGCATGCCAAAAAGAGTTGGATTCAAGAGACTCAGTTATGTAGTTGATTAGCCCAGTGAGCTGAACAAGCAGCCTACCAAAAGTGGTTGCACAATTCTCTTTTCAAACCAGTTTTTTATTTAGGGTTTGCCAAACCTACTCTGCTGTCTCAAGAAGTCGCAAGCCAACCCTATGCAATGGACAGAGGTAGGGGACGGGCAGAGTCACCCACTTCCATCTCTACTCTCTTGCCAGGGCCCTTACCCCCATTCCTAAAATGCAATACGCCTAATTCCTGAACGGGACCATAAAAGCTGAACAGGGCTGGAGGCACCCAAGCCGGGACTGAACAAAGACTCAGGCACAAGGGGGAAGATGAAAGAGAATTGGCAGGTGATGGGAACATCCCCAAGATCCCTATATACCATTCCCCAAACATCCTGCACCTCACCTTCCTTTATGCATACCTCTTAGACATCACTTTTGTATCTTTGATATCTATGTTTATTTTAACTTTATTTCCATGACTCTAGAGGAAAGGAACGTATCACGCATTGTGGGAGACAACTTGAGTGAGTCCCCTTGAACACAGAACAATTGCTGCAACTTTGTTTATATCGAAACTTATTTCCTTATGTTGATGTATAGAGAGGTGACTATGGTATTTTTTTCTCTTTAATTGGTTCTAAGCATTATAAATAAGGATAGCTGAGGTACTGATATATAATCTCTAAAGCCATCCGACAGTGTCCTGTTGCCTCCCATAGTGATCTCTATAAAATATATAGGCACAGCGGGATAACAGAGCCAGTGAGCTCCAGAAATGTCAACTGGGTATGAGCCTCGAGAAAGAGGCTATGAGTACCCAGGGCATAAAAGTTTACATATCAGAAGCAAGTACTGGTATGTAGTCTTTAAAGCCATCAGACAGTGTCCTGTTTCCTCCCAAAATGACCTTTGTAAAATGTGTAAAGCATAGCGGGATGGCAGAGCCAGTGAGCTCCAGGAATGTCGACTGGGGATGAGCCTGGAGAAAGAGGCTATGAGTTCCCAGGGCATAAAGTTTGTATATCAGAAACTAAAGCAGCAGCCTCCTAATATAATTTAGTTGCTATCTTGATTGGGTTATACAAATTGAGCCCCTTACATATCTTCATCTGCATTTTATAGAGATACCTTTCTCACTATCTTGCTAGCCAGCTCAAGTTACATAATTCCTGCCATCCTCACTGTCACTCATCCTCAAGCCCCACCCCCGCCTTGCTTCACTAGTTAATAAATTCTGGGAGAGGCCTAGGATCAAGGCCTTTGTCCACATGTCCTCGTGAGGATCAGACTCAGGACCCCTTGGCTGCCCTTAACCTTGAATATGTCTCAGAATCTTTATTCTCGCCATGGGTTGCATTGGAGGTGGTAGATTAAAATTAACTTATCGGGATTCCAATAACGTCTCAGTGGAATTATAAGTATAATTTCTTGGATTGTGAGGAAGACAAGAGAAAGGATTATAATACTTGGATTACCGTACTCATTATTTGGGAATACAATAATGCATGACCTGCCTCCACTCTGGACCCTGGCCTCGGGGATGTTACCGTTTCCCTAACCAGGTCCTAGTGGCACCCAGGAAGTCCCTGGAGGCTTCTCTGAATCCACGCGTAGAGGTCTCACCCCAATCTGGAGAGAGCACTGCATGTTGACAGGGGCTGAGCCTAATTTTCTACAACAGATTCCACACAGACACCTTGGGAAACAGGTGGGAGGCTGACCACTGGCAGCAATGGGTCTAGACTTGCTTAACACCATGATCTCCCACAGAGAGCAGTGAGGACATGCACTCTCTGCAAACAGTCCTCAGGGAGAGGCTGGCATCCCTTCTTACCTAGTCTTCCTTTCCTGAAAATTAGGTTCTGTCTATAGCCTTGGAGCTTCCAAGGATTAGGGAGTAGAAACACATCAGGAAAGTCAGCACTTAGAGCCTTCCTGAGAGCGGCCTTTGGTCTGTTCCTAAAATCCCATCAGAGCCACCGACTTCAGAGAAGAAAGGCTGTCTACTCATCTGCTCCTTTGTAAAGGACCAGGATTTGTTTCTCTCCACTTCTTGCTTTAGGAGCAGCATGTGGAACCTGGAAGAGGCACCAGGGACAGAGACCACACGGTAGACACGGGAACAGACCTGCTCCCTGCTGCCTCCCACACAGCACCTCTGTCTGGCTTTCTTCCTCTGCCAAACCAGCAGAGTGTTTGAGATTGCTGGATGAGATAAGGTGTGTAGGTGTATAAAGACAAGCTATAGTAAATGCCTTGTTTAAAACCTTCTGGAAAAATATTTTTTAAAATTAAAAAAAAAAAAAAAAAAACCACGAGTGCAAGGATGGCCTGAGCTACATAGTGTGACCCTGCCTCAAAAAACCAGGGCTAGGAGTTTGGCTCAGTGGCTTAAGCACCTGCCCTGGCAGGTGTGAAGTTGTGAGTTCAATCCCCGGTGCCACAAAAAAAACACACACACACACACACAAAAAAAAAACCTTCTAGATGCCCGTGTTTCACTTCAGAAAAATTCTAAAACTCCTCACCATCCTAAGGCTGAGCGTGTGCTAGCACCTGGCTCTCGGGTCCTAGCTTTTCGCCGCTTCAGTTCCCAGCATCTCCCAAGAACACTGCGACCTCCTTTCTGTTCAGAACTCCAAAACTGTTCTTGGATATTTGTTTTCACACTTGATTTTCCTTGTGTCCAGATCCTCTGACTCCTCCCAGCATCTGGAGCCCAGGAGGTCTTTCCTACGATCACCTACAAGGGCGCTCCCTAGATACCATCTCTCCTTGGCAGTTTTATTTCACATCACCTAACCCCAGCTGACGTGACTTCATTCCCTTAACGGTTATGAAGGCAGGAAATGTGTCTGTCTTATCACTAGCTCTCTAGCTCCTAGGACGGTGCGTAGTACCTTCTGTGTAGTTGCCCCCTCTTCTCTGTTGTTTCGCGCTCTGTGAGTTTGGTTTCCCATGCGAGGAAGGGTGAATAGAGTATATGAGGTAAACAGAGAGAGAGAGAGAGAGAGAGAGAGAGACCATAACCACATAACTGTGTGTGTGTGGCGCTGGGGAACAAACCCAGGCCTTCACACATGCTAAGCTACCGATGAGCTACATCCCAGCATAACTTTTAGACAGTATTTCATTGTAATTTTCCTGTTTCATTAAGTTATGGTTGTTCATTTCTTCATTTAAAAACTAAACCTCAGCAGCGGTACGGATGTATTGTGTTACAGGGTTCAGTACTCTCCTTGGTTTCAGGCCTGTGGTGTGGGTGTCTTGGAATGTGTACCTGTGAAGAAGAGGAGACGACTGGACCCAAATATCTGACAGGTGAGCAAAAGTGTGGTAAATCCAGACCACGCCTGGGCCGTGCTATAGGTCCACTGCTGTGATTCCGCTCACTCCCTCCCTGGAATCTTCTCGACTCCCAGGCTGTGTCTGCTCATTCCCTAGCCTGCAGGCCATGAGAATTTAAGATTCTTGACTAGGCCTTTTCACAGATGCCACGATTTCTCCCTCGCCCAGAGACGTGACCTTCATTTTCTTTCGTGACAAAGTATTTACTCAAGGGAGGGTCCGATAAAGTTCAGCATCCATTTTTGGCCATTCATGTCACCTGTGGGTACTAGAGGTGGGTGCCCTCCATCTGCATAAGACAGGAATCAGGCTGAGGTTGGAAGAATGGTCTGATACTCTTTTTTCTTTCTCTCTTGATACTGGGGATTGAACTCAAGGCCTGTATTCTGAGTTGCATCCCCAACCTTTTTTTTTGAGGCAGAGATGCATGAAATCTTTTTTTTTTTCCAGCACCAGGGATCAAACTCACAGCCTCTCACCTGCCAGACAGGCACTTAAGCCACAGAGCCAAACTCCCCTCCCAGTTTTTTGAGGCAGGGTCGCACTATGTAGCTCAGGCCGGACTTGCGCTTGAGTTGTAGCCCAAGCCAGCCTCCAACTCACAATGCTCCTCCTACCTCAGCCTCCAGAGTGCTGGGATTAAAGGCTCACAAAATCTATTCTTGACTAGTTCAATGCTTTTTAAGTGGAGCAGCATAAATAAAGAGACACCACTGAGGAGAATATGTATATTTAAAATTCCTCCCCCTCATTTTCTTCTTCAAATGAATCGGTCCCCACTTCTTCATAATCCTTCTCCAGGGCAGCCAGGTCCTCCCTGGCCTCGGAAAATTCTCCTTCTTCCATGCCCTCTCCAACGTACCAGTGCACAAAGGCCCGCTTGGCGTACATGAGGTCAAACTTATGGTCGAGGCGGGCCCAGGCCTCCGCAATGGCAGTGGTGTTGCTCAGCATGCAGACGGCCCTCTGGACTTTGGCCAGATCCCCTCCTGGCACCACAGTGGGGGGCTGGTAATTGATGCCCACCTGGGGAACAAGGAAAGAGGAAGCGCAACAGAAGAATATGCAAGTCAGCCAAAGGAGAACTGAAGATGGCATGTCTTGTTTTTTGTCTTTGTTTTTGTTTTTTAGACAGGATCTTGCTATGTAGTTCAGGTTGGCCTTGATCTCACTATGTAGCCTAGCAGCCTCAAACTCATGGCAGTCCTCCTGTCGCAGCCTCCTGAGTGCTGGGATCACAAGCACGTGCCACCACACCAGGCCAGTGTGTCTTGGTAACAAAGGTGTGGCAGCAAGATACACCCATGGATGAGGGAGCAGAACACCAAGGTAGGGTACAAAACCAAGGAATCAGGAGATTGGGAAAGTGTGTGGGGAGGGCAGGGGAGTGCTAGAGAGAAAACAAAAGTGAATGAGGTTGGGTATAGACAAGGGTTGGGGAATCTAAATGCTGGAGAGGAAAAGGAGAACTGGGCTTGTGATAGAAATGTCAGTGGAAAATAGCAAGAGCGTTAGTACATGAGCAGTTTCCAGTACATGTTTATCTCTAAAAGGGAAATACCTTCTCATTTAGAGACAAATCAATTTCTAGAACTTAAGTTATCATGAAGTTTATTCTTTCCCAGATTGTCATCTGAAGTTCCTCATAGTTATATTACAAATAAATTTAGGGAAAACTCTTTTCCACAGGTGAAGGATTGTTTAAAAGGTCACAGAAGACCCTCGTGAATGGTGTTAATGTTAACCAGGCCCTGTGTCCCTCTCTAGAAAGTAGGGCTCCTTGGAAGAAAAGCAAGAGCTCGATTCAAGGGCAGTTAGTTAAAGGTCTTGCCTGAACAAGTCAACTTTCCAAGTTCTGATAGCAGGTCAGGGACCCAACCGGTCCCTCCGCCACCAGACTTACGGTGAGGCTACTGTCCTGGAACTGCCTTCTTCTCCCCCCACACTCAGCCCAAATCAAAGCCAACCCCGAGAACTGCAGGTAACTAAAAGAAGTCTAAGGTGACAAACTCACAATTTATAGGCCACTGAGAACTACGGTGCTGTCCCAAACTATCCCTCCACCCCAGACCGTCACACCTTAATTCCTATCTTCTTAAACTCATCGTTTGCACGTGCACGCTTTCCTGCTGAGGGAGTGGGCATGGTCACAAGCCATTCAGCGTAGGCCAGTGACCCTCGTGAGTTTGCAACACTTTAGCTCCTCTCAGAAACAAGTGGCATCCTGGTGGTAGAGATGAAACTGAGATGGGCAAAGGGCCAAAAGTAAGAAGGGAAAATGCAATGAGTAGAAAGTTGGCCACATCTCATATTTTGTTAGATGTGACCTGACCACCATGAGGCTTGAGTGCAGAGCCAACGCTCCTCTTTTCTGAATATTTAACATCCCTTAATCTGAGTCAAGTGAAGACCAACTGCCCTGGGCAGAATGGCAGAGCAGGGATTTGAACAACATGCACTCCCCTGGTGTGTGGTTTTCTGAAACGCAAGTGGAGAGGGTAATACCACATTGCTGATCTTTCTGGACGTGACTTCAGACCATCAGCATACAATGAGGGTCAGAGAATGTGGGAGAATCCCCTTTTTGTCAATTCCTCTACCATCCCCACATCTCTCTCTCAGTTTTCCTTTTTTCTCATTTATTCTCCTACTAGCTTTTTAAAATTTCTATTTGGAAAAGAAAAAAAGAACTTCATTTTTTGGAACAGTCCCTGACAATTTTTGTAAGAATTCTTAGAACTGTCATGTAAAAATCAGTGTGGCTGAAGAGAGAAAGATGTTGTATGTAGTATCTAGGGGGAGAGAAGGAATAAGAAAGCAACATTCCTTTTTCCTCACAGAGCAGCTGCATCCTGATTAATGGGAATGGAAAATGTCAGAGCTTCATGACCCAAGTGATTTACAATCATGTAATTGCCACAAAAATTATTTTATTGTTAACCTCAAACTGATTAAAACATAGTTAATTATTCAAAATAAATTGAAAGAATACATCAATAACCTGGTTAACTTTAAAGTTAAAATGCACCTGGAAGTAGAAAATATCTACTAAAACTAACCAGGCAAATTAAATTGAATCATAAACAACCTATCCAAAGCATTGTAAGTCAGGTCCCTCAGTAAAACAATTTTTTTTTAAATTCAAAGATGGCTAACCAATTTAAAATAGCACCAAATTCATTCATTTCCTAAAGTGGGTTACACAGACTTCAACAGGATTCGTGTCTCAACCACAGTTGAATGAGTTAATGTTACATGTGGTTTAAATCCCTTGCCCCCCAGTTTCATAGGTGCTTCTCACTGAACTACATCCCCAGCCCTTTTAATTTTTGTGTTTCTGAGGCAGGGTCTCATTAAATGGCTGAGTTGCCCAGGCTAGTTGGAACTCATAACCTGTCTGCCTCAGCCTCCCAGAGCGCTGGGATTGCAGGCCTACACCCACACCCAGACTCTCTCTACTTGTGCAACCTTCTTTCCTCATCACCTCTCACCTTGAAGCCTGTGGGACACCAGTCAACAAACTGGATGGTCCTCTTGGTCTTGATGGCAGCGATAGCAACGTTTACATCTTTGGGCACCACGTCGCCCCGGTACAGCATACAGCAGGCCATGTATTTGCCGTGTCTTGGGTCACACTTCACCATCTGGCTGTTGGGCTCAAAGCAGGAGCTGGTGATCTCAGCCACGGAGAGCTGCTCATGGTAGGCCTTCTCAGCAGAGATGATGGGTGCATAGGTGACCAGTGGGAAGTGGATGCGGGGGTAGGGCACCAGGTTGGTCTGGAACTCAGTGAGGTCCACATTGAGGGCGCCATCAAAGCGGAGTGAGGCTGTGATGGAGGACACAATCTGGCTGATGAGGCGGTTGAGGTTGGTGTAGGTGGGGCGCTCGATGTCCAGGTTCCGGCGGCAGATGTCATAGATGGCTTCGTTGTCCACCATAAAAGCACAATCTGAGTGTTCGAGGGTGGTGTGGGTGGTCAGGATGGAGTTGTAGGGCTCCACCACTGCAGTGGAGACCTGGGGCGCTGGGTAGATAGCAAACTCCAGCTTGGACTTCTTGCCGTAATCAAGGGAGAGGCGCTCCATCAGCAGAGACGTGAAGCCTGAGCCAGTGCCGCCACCGAAACTGTGGAAGATCAGGAAGCCCTGCAAGCCAGAGCAAGCATCTGTCTGGGAAGAGCAGGAAATGGGAAGAAGTCATGAAGACAAATTTCTGAGAATCCCCCAACGAGACAAAACCAGCCAACGCACTCAGTCTGCCCTACCCCATCCCTCAACATTTTTATGTGAGTGAACTCAAACAGCCCTGAAGGAAGAAGGAAACAAGAAAGGAGTAGTTTTAATCTTGGGAACCTAAAATATGGGATGACCAACTGCAGAAGGTTCATGGTATGTGTTATGGTTTATACATTGTGTCAACTTGAGAAGTCTAGAAGCTTAATGAAGTAACTCAGCAGCTCTACATCCTGGGGTGTAGAGCACAAGCAGTTACCTGTTCATTGTGCCAATTTGAGAAGGTCAGAAGTCTAACTGAGAGACTCAGCAGGCAGCCAGGGTTCTTAATTTGTAAACATCCTCATTTTGTGCAAAGCAGGGCAAGGAGATTTGTGAATGCTACACCCACCCTGGAGGTGGGGGGGGTGGGAGGTGGGGGATGGGGGAGTAGGGGGGGTGTCCTGTGTACAATATAAGGGAGGAGAAGAGGTTTGCCCCTCCCCCTTTTACTCTGGCTGCTTTTGCTCGGCTGCTGCCTTGCAGTGTTGCCCTGGTGCCACGCCACCCTGCTTTGGAACCAGCTGAATATAGACTGAAACCTCCAAGAACTGTAAGAAATAAACCTTTCCTTCCCAAATTTTGGGTGTCGGGTGTTTTGTCCCAGCAACAAGTGAAAAGTAACTGAGGCAGTATGTGAAGCTTTCAGCTCAGGAGCTTGGTTAAACCAGCAGCTTCAGAGCCACGGTGGTCAGTCACTTTGCCCAGTATCCCTGTCTGTGTCACCTGCACATCTCAGTCTAACCTTGGAAGGTGGCTATGTGGGTACCAATTTCAGAAATGTAAACAGACTCAGGGAACCTGAGGGTTGAGTTTTGTTTTTTTTTATTTTATGATGGCAAATTATAGCAGTGTGTATTGTTGGAGTGCAGTGTAATAGTGTGGGTTTTGTGTGTATTGTGGAATGACCAAATCAAGCCAACCAACCCATCCTGAGTTTCCCAAGTATAAAAACCTAAGCAAGTTATTGAACCTCTCTAAACTTCCTTCCCACTTGGTAAGAGTGGGGGAAATAACACATCCTCATCTTATAAGGTTACTATAGTAATTAAATGATACAGAATAATATTCTGAGAAAGAATCTGATGTGTAATAAGCACTCAGTGTTAGCTCCCATCAGAACCAAGAGATTCATAGAATTACAAAATTTTCCCATTGGGTGCGATCTATCACCATTTAATCCTATGATTCTGAACTTCTGGGGCACTACAGGATTGCTTTGAGACTAAAGGCCCCTGTGACCCTCCCCCCCAAACTAAAAGGGAAATTATGCAAAATTTTGGCATCTTTAGCTCTCAGGTAAAGAACTCTTGACCAAGCCCACTTTATCTTCACACAAGTAAGGAAATGGGAGCTTAAGCAAAGTGATAGCATCCATAGCAAAGCAACACGGTTCATTCAAATCTTAACTTTGTCACTATGTAGCTGGGTGACCCAATTTAAGTTACTGAACCACACTGGCCCTCAATTTCTTTTTCTGTAAAGTACAGAGAAGAGGCCTCCTTTGTGTGATTTTAAGGGTTAAATGAAAGAATATACACATTTGACATTTGTAACAGTATTTGTGAATGCTCTCATTTTCCAAGTTAAATGCTTTGTTATCCATACTTCCAAGAAGCAAAGACTTTAGCCTTCCTTATACCTGGGATCTTTCCCTGATGCTACATAGTCTATCAGTAGGTATTTATATTAGGCACCTATCTATAGGATAATCCATGATGCCCAGGCAGGGGAAGGTGCATCTTCCTTGAATGCTTTTTATAAAACAGGGTCCAAGAGCTGGGGGTGGGTAGCTCAATGGTGAAGTAGGTGCTTAACAGGAATAAGGCCCTGGGTTTAATCCTTAGGCCCCAAACAAAACAACTAGAAATTTCCAAACCTTAGGAGCTCTCTTCTAGAGTCAGGGGTCACACAACTCTTCCCAAGCGTGCTTGCTAGCCTGACTCACTATTCCCCTGCCCTTGTTCACACTTACCAGCTTCCGTATGCGGTCCAGCACCAGATCAATGCTCTCTTTGCCCACTGTGTAGTGACCCCGGGCATAGTTGTTAGCTGCATCCTCCTTTCCTGTGATCAGCTGCTCTGGGTGGAAGAGCTGGCGGTAGGTTCCTGCTCGAACTTCATCTAGCAAGAGAAGAGGCCATTACATCATAACACCCGGGCTCCAGGGAGGAGTCTCGTTCCCCATTAGATTACCACATGATAAACTTCTGTTTTGCCATGCCTATGAAACGGACAACCCTAGAATAAACCCACCAAAGGTGAAGAGAATTTTTGAGTAACATAGGCACTAACTAACCAAACCAGACCTGGGTCTTAGGCAGGCACTGAAAAACCAGATGCTGGTTTAAAGTTTTAAGAGCCTTAGATTAGCCAGATGTGCTGGTACAAATCTGTAATCCCAGCACTCTGAGAGAGCCTGAGGTGGAGAAGCCCGAGTTTGAGCCCAGTTTAGCAAGATCCTATCTCAAAATAAAAAGGAACAGGGGTGTGGCTCAATGAAAAATCCTAGTTCGATCCCCAGTGTTTAAAAAAAAAAAGGTTGACTACCGTTCCTTCCTTCCACCTTGACCACTCAAGGCTTGTTTTGTTTTTTCCTTCATGTGTAAGTTTACCTTGATACAAATAATTTAACCCAATTTAATTTGCAGTCAAGTGATCTAAGAACATAGAAAAAGATTCAGGGTGACATGCCCAGATCCCAGGCCCTCCCAGGAATTGTCTCATCTGTCACCTTCATCTCAAGGCAGCAATAATATGTGTCAGGCATTACACACACACACACACACACACACACACACACACACACACACACAGGTGTACCTGTGTGGTGCTGGGGATAGAACCCAGGGCCCTACCCAAACTAAGCACATTCTCTACCATTGAGTTCCACCCTCAACCCTTAGGCCTATTTTAGAATTACTTTAAGCAAAACTATGCTCCAGTCCTAGAGGAGTGCAAGCCTCAGAGAGGGTGGGGGGCGGGGTCTGCTCTCTTCTGGGGACCTGCATAGGGCAGACTAAGAAGCATCAGCCCCCAACTACATCACCTCTGCCCTTCATGGTTTTCTCCTCCCCTCCAGGGAGGCCACCCATGTGTGCAGCAGCCTGGGAGGGTGACCTGCACTGTTTGCATTTGTATAAAGCAACCAAAGGGTGGAGTGGCTGTCATCGGTTGCCCCTAGAAATTGGTATTTGAGCATTACAGGCTTTTGCCCACATATCTCCATGGAACTTGTTCATCCCTTGCTCAGTGAGTCAGCCTTGAAGCAGAGGAAATCCTGATGTTTAACTGAGGGCTGATCCAGAGGTCAGATAAAGGGCAAGTGGCATTATTAGAAGTGGGAGGAGGATGGGAAATGAATGGGCTGAGCATCAGGAAACCTGCCCTGAGACAAGTCAGAATTCCTCTGTGTTTTTCTTGATCAAATGAGGTTCAATATGAAACTAAATACAACAATCCTGGCTGTGACCATGCCTGCTGCCACACCATTTCCTGGGTAATTTACTTGGAGGATAGACCAGATCCATGAGGAGAGACTACAATTATTATAGAATCAGAAAGCTCCACTTTGTGAACTGATGATATCAGGGCTTCTTGTAATTTCTATTATGTGGGTTCTGAAATCCTTTGTATTTAGTAATGATCTTGGCAATGTCAGTCTATCTTAGCAGGCCGATTTGCTGCTTGGATTAGCAGCAAATTACAGGATTTCCCCAAGGTTATGTTTGCTTTCCAGCATTAATTCTCTGAACAAAGAAAAGAAAAGCTACTATAGAGACCAGAAGGAACTGACACCAAAGTCACATGAGGTCAGCTCCTTTAGCTTTCATGGGCCAAAGCCTCTGTAGTCTATTGTTTTCTAAAGAGCTACTCTTAGCCTATACTCACCTACAACTGAAGGTTCCAGGTCTACCATGACAGCTCGGGGCACATGCTTTCCGTTGCCTGTCTCGCTGAAGAAGGTGGTGAAGGAGTCATCGTCGTTGATCTTGTCAGCCTGAGCACCAAAGGTGCCATCAGCCTGGATGCCGTGCTCCAGGCAGAAGAGCTCCCAGCAGGCATTGCCAATCTGGACTCCAGCTTGACCCACGTGCACTGAAATGCATTCCCGCTGTGGGGAGAGTGCAGAGTCAAGATCAGAGCCCTCGGCATTAGAGGACTTGTCTTCCTGGCATTCACCAAAAAGTTCTGCTGGGAAGTTGGACCCACCTACATCTGCAGGATACCACCCTCCAGCCCTGCCCACACCAGAGGTGTTTGAGGTTTCAGGAGTTTGGACCAATGCAAATGGACCCAGACTTGGCTCCAAGTTACACAGTTGTTCTGTGGCTTGCTCTAAACGTTGCTTTCCAGGATTAAAGAAAAGAAAAGAAAAGAAAAGGCCACTGCAGAGACAAAGGAGGGCCTTTCTCTGCACCATGAGACCTTTGTATTAATGAAGAAGGACAAGGAAAAGTCAAAGATAGCATCAAAAAAGAGAGACTATTAGATAACAACTAAGAATGTTTGAGTAAATAAAGGACTTTAGTAAATAGTAATGTATTAACCTCAATTCATTAATTGTAACAAATGAAAAAAACTAGTGGAAGACAATAATAAGAATAACAATTGTTGGCTATATGGAAATCCTCTTCACTATTTTTTTAAATTTTTCTATATACTTAACACTGTTGTAAAAATAAATTCCATTTTAAAGTTTAAAAAAAAGGTAACATCAGAAACTATCCTTAAGAGCTGGGCATGGTGGCTCACACCTGTAATCCCAGCACTCAGGAGGCTGAGGCAAGAGGATTGTTGTGAGTCCAAGGCCAGCCTGGGCTGCAAAGTGAGTTCAAGACCAGCCTGAACTTCATAGTGAGACCCTGTCTCAAAAAGACAAAAAAAAAAAAAAAAAAAAAAAAAAAAAAAAAAAAAAAAAAAAAAAAAAAAAAAAAAAAAAAAAAAAAAAAAAAAAAAGAAAGAAAGAAAGAAAGAAAGAAACTATCCTTAAATCTACAGAGCTGGGTGTGAGAGTACACGCCTGTAATCCTACTACTCAGGAGGTTGAGGCAGGAGAATTGCTACAAGTTCGAGACCAGCCTGGGCCACACAGTGAGTTCAGGGGTAGGCTGAACTATATAGCAAGACCTGTCTCAAAAAACAAACAAGCAAACAAACAAACATCCACTACAGAGACACACACAGGGACAACACTCATTCATACCCAATCCTTGACTGTCTGAGACACCACACACACACACTCAGAACATCACAGAGGAGAAGAACGTTTATGGGAGAAGTATGCTTTGGAGGCAGGTATCACAGGTGCCGTTACCACTATGATTACAACTGTAGAAATAAGAAAGAACCACCACACCATGGTGAAGGAGAGGCTGGAGATATAAAATATGCCCTTCCTGTGTGCAGAGAAACTGGAAAATTCCTTCTGGAGCCACTGTTATCTGCATCCTGTCTTTATCAGCCGAGTGTTAAATAAAGTTAACATTTAGAGTGTCCTTATTTCTGTGTTACTCTGATGTGAAGTGATGTTACCTGATTGGTCCAAGTACTAATACCTTTAGACGTGTGTGTGTGTGTGTGTGTGTATGAGACAACAGAAACCTATCGTGAAGTTCTGCTGGGGAGCTGGACTCACCCCACACCCACACCTTGGCTGTGGAGAAGCAGCAGCCCACATAAGGTGCCCTGTGTCTGCCAGAGCCCAGTAGGGAAGCATGTGCCCGGCCTGTGGGTTTCTATTCTTACCCATGACCTGACTTGGCATCTTGCAGCTCTGGGCACCCCAAGCCAGCAACAGAGCCTCCAGAGAGCAGGGCTGGGCGTGAAACACACACAGAGCCCACGTCCAAGTCTCTGGACACAGGGGGCACAGCAAGCGCCCTGAGCAACATCTCCAAGGATCAGAGCTATCAGGGACCATTACCAATTCAATTTGCCAGGTGAGCCTTTTCTCTCCACTTACTGAGCTCCCTGGAGTCAGGGAAAGCTTCATTCACAAGGCAGCCCACGCCCCAGGTTCCAACCTGCCTTCTCAACTCACTTCCCGTGCTCTGTGAACTTGACTGAGTTACCTGACCTCCCCTCATCTGAAAACAATCAGTTGGCCATAATTTGTTGTCCTTACCATTGCCATTGTCATTGTGACTACCTTGCAGCACTTTTCTCCACCTGTAACAAGCACGTGTGAAAGGTTCCCATGCCTTGAGTTCACTGTGTTATTGTGGGCCTTGTTTTCTACCTCCATCTAAGGACTCAGTTCAGGACTAAAAGTACCCATTTTGGGCAACCCACTTGGGACCCCTTCTGTCTCTCTCCCAGACAGAAGCTTTTTCTCTCAATAAATATATTCTGTTCTTAACCTCCATTGTTCCTAAAATTCATTCTTTGATTTTAGAGAACATGAACTCGCACTGGACATATAGTAGGTTCAGAGTTTCATTCTCCTATATCATTTGGAGGTCTTTCACTGAGATCGTTGGATGGAGGTAAGAGTTTGCTTTTGTTTCATAGACTCTGAACTAGGACTCCTTTAGGTAAGAGATTTTTATAACAATGTATCATAAAACCCTCAAAAGGAAAGGAGAATGTTTTTTGGACCATTTGTGTGTGTGTGTGTGTGTCAGTTTTTAAGTTATTAGTTTTTAAAATCAACACTTTTTAATGGAAACAACTTGCCCAAAAATCTGTCACAATTTTGAGACCCATTAAAACAAAGTATTTTGTGGCACCAAGAATCAAACTTACAACCTCACACCTGCCAGGCAGGCTCTTAAGCCACTGAGCCAAACTCCCAGCTCTAGTTTTTTTGAGACAGGGTCCCACTATATAGCTCAGGCCGGCCTTATGCTCAAGTTGTACCCCAAACCGGCCTCAAACTCAAAATGCTCCACCTACCTCAGCCTCCCAAGTGCTGGGATTAAAGGCGTGTGCCACCACGCCCAGCTAAAACAAAGTTTGATGAGAAATTTTTGTCTCTTTTGGTCAACACTGCTGTTGTTCCTTATAACCTGTTTCTGGTGTTAACCCTAAAACTGGAATATAATTCTGGCTGCTTTATATATGGAAAAGGGGAAGCTGTTTGAGTAAAAAGGTATGGCGGGAGGGCTGTGTTGATGTGCCAATTGATAGCAATACTTTTGTATTATGTAATTGCAGAATGCCAAATCTATGTCATGTGCTAACTATAAATTTGTTTTTTGTTTTGTTTTTTTGTGGCACCAGGGATTGAACTCACAACCTTGCGCCTGCCAGACAGGCGCTTAAGTCACTGAACCAAACTCCCAGTCCTGGTTTTTCGAGGCAGGGTCGCACTATGTAGCTTAGGTCGGCCTTGCCCTCACGTTGTAGCCCAAGCCGGCCTCGAACTCACAACGCGCCTCCTACCTCAGCCTCCTGAGTGCTGCGATTAAAGGCGTGCGCCACCATACCCGGCTGCTAACTGTAAATTTGTTAATGTGGGGTCTGGAGAAACACTGTGCTATGGGGTCTTAAGTATGTAATGTTTAGGAAATACTGAAATATACCCAGGTTCTAGGAAAAAAAAATACATCTTCACAATCATGTGCCTTCAAAATTTCCTCTGTCTCTGTCCCTGTCTCTCTCACATACATACACACATTTAAGAAAGAACTATCTTTCCTGTTAAACTAATTCACAAGAGTATTTGGAGATACAAAATTTAAGACTCAGAATTGACTGACAGGTTCACAGGTGTTCCCATAAACCAATCAGGAGAAAAGGATGGTCTCTCAGTAACATTCCCACTCCATTCTCTTTGGAGAAATGTATGTTTCCAGGTCTGGTACAAGGAACGTACAAGATAAGCCTAGAGCATTGCACAGTGCTGGACAATGTATAAGTCAATTTGAAGAGGCTACCACTGCCGAAGATGAAGATCCAAAAGAAACAATGACTGTAGTCTCAGTGCTCGGGGGGGCTAAGGCAGGAGGATCACATGTTTGCACCCAGCCTGGTCAACTTAACAGTTTAGCAAGATCCTGTCTCAAAAATTAAAAAGGGCTAGAGATATAGCTCTAGGCAAAGGCTTTGAGTTCCAATCCCCAATAGTGCAAAGGAAAGAGGAAGAGGAGGAGGAGAAGCAGTGTGGGATGTAGCTCAGTGGTGCATTACTTCCCTATATGTGCAAGGCCCTGGGTCCCATCTCCAGCACCAGGAGGAGGAGGAGGGAAGGAGGAGGAGAACATTACTACCACTAAGGGTGACACACTCAGTCATTAAAGCCCCCCTGATGTGCTGCAGTGTGACACACAGAATACCGCCTATGAAGCCTTAATCTACTAAATACTTCGGATTTTGCTTCTACCTCACAGAAAACACAGGGGCAGGGAGGTGGGGTACAAATTAAGTGACATGAAAAAGTATGAGAAACCAAATGGAACAATTCTACAGGGCACCTGGTCCAATCTTTTCAATTCATGAAAAATAAAATAAGAGGGACAGTCCCGTATGAAAAGAGACTTAAAATAGATAACAACCATATATGTTATGTGGGCTTTGAATTCTGGTTTGAACAAATTTGAAGGACCTATAGAGAAATTGGTTAATTTTGTTAAGCATGATAAAATATGAAAATGTCCTTGTTTTTTAGAATTGTATCTAAAATATTTAAGGGTAAAAATACAGTATCTGTACTTTACTTATGCTTTTTTGCAGTGATAGGGATAGAATCCAGGGCCTTGCACATGCAGGCAAGTGCTGTACCATTAAGTACATCTCCTACCCTACTTTAAAATAACTAACCCAGCAAGTAAGTAAATATGGCCCCACACAAAATGTATTACAGGACCAGGAGTTTAGCTCAACAGCACAAGCGCCTGCTTGGCAAGCGCAAGGTCATAAGTTCGATCCCCAGTACCAAAAAAAAAAAAAAGTATTACAGCTAGATGTGGAATTATATTTGCTTTCCTGGAGATTTGAAAGTTTCAACAGTAAAAAAGCAAAATAGCCAGGCATAGTGACACATGCCTGTAATCCTAGCACTTGGAAGACTGAGGCAGAGGATTGCCATGAGTTTGAGGCCAGCCTGAACTACATAGTGAGACCCTGTCAAAAAGTGAAAGAGAGAAAGAAAGAGAGAGAGGAATCCATTTACTGTAACTACCATATCCTGAGGACCCAAGCTCTTCATGTCCCATTCCATGTAGTCATCTGTTCAAATCACATTCACTAAGGGCCTGATTTGTGAGGGCAAACAATGATTTCAACATTACACAAGAAACAACAAGAGAAATTACAAATACACAAAGCTTGATGGAGCCCCCCCACCAGGTCTCCACATCCTCAGGACCCCACTGAGCTCTTACACCTCCTGTTAGGGTGCCATAGCTCAGCTCTAGAATGTCCCCCAAAGGCCCATGTGTTAAAGGCTTGGTCCTTTTACAGGGTGGCGCTATTGGAAGGTGGTGGGACTTTTAAAATGTGGGATATGGCAGGAGGTCTTTGGATCCTAAGGATGTGCGCTCCCTGCCGCTCCCAGAGGCTGCAAGGTGCCGGTCTCTTCCTCCTTCTCTCCCCTGCTCCCTGGCTGTGAAGTGAATGTTTCTCACAATCCCCCCATGATGCACTCCCTCACTCCCCAGTGGTGAAGCCCAGGCCCAAAAGCAACAGGGTCAACTGAACAGAGACTGGAATCTCCAAAACTGTGAGGCACAATAAATCTTTTCACTTTACTAGTAAACTATCTCAGGTTTTGTTCCAATAGGAGAAAGCTGACCAGCATACAGGGAACTAAGAGCAGCCCTAAGTTTCTCCACGGAGCTCCTCTGGCTCAGGCGCTGGGCAGCCTTATCCAGCTGTGGTCTGATCTTCCTGCCTGCAAGGTCTACATGATAACCATGAGTAGACCCAGTGCCAGTGCCACTGGGAGGCCAATTCTCAGGCCCACAAGAGTTCACCCATCTATCATAATTGGGATGTGTTAGCTCAGAATATTTGGGATACTGTGATGGACTGGTCTCACAGATCACTTAATATGCACCCCTTTTCATTGTTTTACAAATGAAAATGCCTAAGGCTCAGGGTGGTAAAGGAACTTTGGAGAGTTTACAGCTCTGCAGCAAGAGCCCAGACCAGGACTGGCTTCAAACCCATTCTGAGTTCTTTCCTTTGCACTCCTTGACCCCCTGCCTCACCTGCACTCTGAACTTTCAGGGCCCTGGGGTTTGCCCACATCCACATCAAGCCTGAGAGTGGGCAGCAATACCAAGCTTATAGACAGAATTCCAGGGTAGCGAGAAACAGAACAGATCAGGGCAGCCTCTTTGAAAATGGGTCATCCTTCTCTGGTAGAACCAGGCATCTGTTTCTCAGAACCAGTGTGGGGGGAGCAGGGTAAACTGATCCAGCAGAGGATATTTAAGTCATATGTTTGCTCCGAACTCGTATTTCAGGTTCCCCTCTTTAGCCAACCAGAGTGCTTGCTTTATCTCCCAAACTGTTCCTCTCTCACTGACATACGCAGTTCTATTTTGAATCTGGGCTTACAGAGATACCCTTGAGGCTCCTGTTCTCTTGAGTCCCTAAGAAGCTGGGCAGTCTCTCTGCCCAATGATCCAAGGAGTAAAGGCAGGGAGATGGAGAGACCTAGGAGTCATCCTCCTCCAGAAAAGTACGGCACCCCTTCGACATACCCATTGCTGGGATACCTAAGAAAAGTCACCTATTTTCTTCGTCCTGGCAACATATGTTTTCTGTGGTGCTACATGAAAGAAGGCTTTGAAAGGGACAGAGCTAACCCTTATTCGTCCCTCAAGTCTTGAGTTAAATTTCACTTCCTGTGGGCAGAAGTCTGGACAGTTGCAGACCAGCATAAGACCCGTGCTCTGTGCTCTTCCTCACCATCATATATGTTCCTCACACTATATTGTAGTTGGAATCACCCATAGGAAGAGTAGCTGAATCCTCAGCACCCAGCACTATGTGAATGCTGCCAGGGCTCAGTAGCCTGAGAAGCTAGAATGCAGCCCTTGCCAGGCTCACGGCCCACTTAGCAAGGGGAGTAGTCCGCGCCTAAGCGGTGCACTGACCAAGTGTAAGTGAGTTCAGAGGTGGGAAAGGCAACTGTTGGCCTAGTTTCTTCAAAAAGGAACATTCACAAAGACCCTGAGGAATTCAGACATGCCAAGATGAGCTGGGGACACTGCAGGCAGGATAAGGAGCCATGTGAACAAGAGGCAGGAAACTATAGGGCAGGCCCTAAGTTTGTCTGGAAAATGGGCCCACACAGGGCAGAGTGGATGGGACATCTGTGCTCCCTAGGACCAATCCCCACGGAGAAGAGAGCTGATGTTTTGTAGCTTATGCTAAAAAGAAAACTGTAGAACTTTGCGGGGCTTTTAGAATTCCACTGCAAGAACCCCTTATGCCAACCCTGCTTAAAATATTTCTTTCCATTTTAATGTTTCATTTCCTTTTGCTTTATTCTCAGAGGGCTAAACTGAACTGATCACTATTCTCAGTAGAGGAAGTCTTTGAGACTTTAAAAATAATTTCAAAGTATCATGGGACAGCAAACCTGGCAGATTATTGAGGAAAGGAACAGACCCAGGCTGGCAGTGTGTGAAAACCCGAGACCAGCCCACATCCCCGGGCACTTGTGTGCTCAAACGCCACACAGTTGGTCTCAGGACGCCTATTATTACACCAAATTATTTCTAGTTGTCAAGCTGGAATAATACATCACATATATTTTCAGACCTAGGTCAGGGATGGCAAGCGAAAAGTAGACCCACGATGTTCCGGAGGCTAATTAAAGTAAGAACAAATGTGATTCATGAAGGACTGAATTATCTCTGCTCAGAACCTTTCAAACGACAGTGTATTTGGAATCACTCAGAGCAAAGAATAGAGAGAAAAGCAGAAACGACCTAAATTAACATCCATGCATGAAGGTGGCTGGGGGAAGGGAGCACTGCAGTTAGGATAGCACAGGGGCTGACTTGCACTTGCTTTAGGAGTGACAGGGGTGTTGGACAGCACAATTGATCCTATGGTGTCAGAAAGCTCTTGGGCTTTCTCTGACCTTGGGGACTAGTGCAGGCAACAGTTCAGTTTTGTAACGATGCATGCTCTGCCCATTCCCTTCCACACCTCATTATCTGGAAACAATGTTAAAAAGGAGACACTGACATGGGAAATGACAATCACAATGGGGCAGATACCGTGACCCTAGGGAGAAGGAGCAGTTGATCTACTTCATCCCACTAAGAATGCCACATCCTCCTACCTACCGCCTATCACTGGTCTTCCACTTACCAGCTATTTTCTCCTCAAATTTAATTTTTAACTTTTTGCCTTTTCCCAAGGTCACTCAAGAGCACCCACAGAAGGGACACAGCGGCGGCACTCAAACTCCCATCCTCCAGCCCGGCAGAGGCTTGACCCAGCTTGGAAACTTCCTGTCAAACATCACCACTTGCTTCTCAGTTACCCAGCAGATTTGTCCAGAGCCAGGGCCTGTTAATCAAGGCTCCTGTACACAGAGGCAGGTATCCAAGGACCCCTGGGGAAACCTGCTCTTGATGATGTGAAGGAAGGGTGCAGGAATCTGAGGTCAGACTATGCAGAGCCCAGTCACGCCTGCCCACAGGGCACTGATGGTAGAGGACAATGGGCAGTGCCTACCCCACCCCACAACGCCCTTGCCCTCTAATCACCCACTTTTGCTGGTAGACAGAATCGGTTGTGCCATTTGATGCCCATCTCCATCAGAACTCACCTGGTACTCCCTTGCACAAAGTAATGGAGTTAAGGAGGCTGTGTTGTAGATGCTCCTACCTCCTACAGACCACAGAAACTCCCTATGTGCCCAAGTGTCATTGACCTGGTCTGAAATCTCCACGCTATTTCCCCCAAAAGGTCCATGCTTCCCAGGAGAGTTGCTTACTAGAAGGACACAGGGGAGTAGATGGGATGCTAGGTTACAGAAATAGCCTGCTGATCTGATCATTAAGAACAGTGCTTGGAATGAGCAAGTTTAAGTAAACCTTCTTATAAACTGTGTAACTTGACGCTCCAGTCTGGAAATGCTGAAGGATATTGGTGGTGTGGGAGGCAGGAGACAATTCACACAGGCAAATCTCCAGCTGCCCAGTAACCAGAGGAATGCACTTCAAACGTGCCTGGGGATTAGAGATACATTTCTTAAGCAAAGCCTACAGAAATGCCAAATCTAATTCTCCTTAGCACCAAGGAGGCCTCCCATTCCCTGTTGGGAAAGGAGAGGTTGGGGGACAGCTGCTTGAAATCTAACCCCTGGAGGAAGTAATGTCTTTCTGGGAGGAAAGGTGGGATTCTTGGGGTCAAGCTTTACCGATGCACCTTCTAACCTTTTAGGAACCAGTCAGGGGCTGGCATGGTAGTTCAGTGGTAGAGCACTTGCCTAGTATTCATGAGGCCCTGGGTTCTATCCCCAGCACCAGAGAAGGAAAAAATGAAACAAAGGATTTCTTAAAAAGATGCTTTATGAGTGGAAAGTGTTTACTCATTAAAACAGTGCTGGGCATATAAGAAAATGTTCTCAATAGAATCTACTATACAAAATTCAGTGTTCAAAATAAAGATATGTCTTGTTCAAAATATTCAACCATTGGCTTTTCAAAATTCTTCAGTACATTTCAAAGTTCTAAAACGTGTTTAGGGTAAGGTGTTACTGTTTAGGTTTTTGATTTATCATTTATTTTCAGCAACTTGCCGAGTGAAAACACATTGAAGTTTGTTAAAGTGCTAGATCCTGTCTCTGTCCTAATTCCATAAGTTTCCTTTAGGTTTCATTTTGAGAATCACTGTGAAATTTGGATCAAAATTAAAACATACAAAGGGAAGCCTTTTGAACATCACAATTTATAATAATTATAAATTATTAGCCAACAGCTATAAATGTATATATGCACATTTATTTATTTATGGAGAGCTCCCTGAGCGCTGAGTCACATTCCCAACGTATTTTTATTTTGAAACAGGATCTTCATGAGTTACCTGAGCTGTTCTTGAGCTTTCTTTCTTTCTTTTTTTCAAATTTTCACTAGCTCATGTTTGCAGTACATAATGATTGCTTTCATCATGGGGTGTTGGTACTTGCACGTAGCATATATTAATTCTTTTTATGTCCTCTTCCAGTCCTTTCCCTTTCTCCTCCCTCCATGACTTGATGGTCTCAAATTTTCAGTTCTCTTGCTTCAGCCTCCCAAGCAACTGGGATTACAAGTGTGTGCCACCATGCCTGGCAGATAGTATAAATACTAAATTTTAGAGCAAGTAGTTTAGGATTTGCTTCAAAATAATGGAAAGAGGAATAAATGGAGCAAGATTGGTTCATTTCATAATTCTTGAAATTGGATGAGGTGCATGACAATTATACCATTTGTTCTTGTACATGTTCAAAGTTCTTTCTCTATAATAAAAGTCAAAAATAATACAATCTATGTGGAGCCTTGGACTGTGAAATACAACCTCTCTTCACTTTGTAGAAGAGAACCAGTCCAGAGAGTTTTGAAGTCACACAACTAGCCACAGAGTTAGGAGCCAAAATTCTGTACTCTTATCTCTGGGCACCTTCTATGCCCCACACCAGGGCCTCAGGTGGAAACGAACGAGTCTCTCCCACCGCCCACCTCTCGACCCCCTCCACTCCTCACGTTCCACAAATCTCCAAGTTGCTGGGTGTGTGGGGAGCGCACTGGAGAGTGGGAGGGTGTTGAAGAGACTGGACGCTGAAGCAGCAGAGCTAGGGACAGCGCCAGAATGGTCTGGGCACTTTCCCAGGGGGCGGGAGGAGGGAAGGTTCTCACCGGCTTGCTCTGTCACTGACACTTGGAGCCAGAGCTCTAGGAGAATGTGACCTCGGCCATAGATAGGCTTCTGCTGCCCCCGCTCTCCACCCTTAACCTTTCCTACCCACTTCCCGGTTGCTGAAATACCGGGACTCTGGGAGAGGTTCCTAGGTTTCTGGCGTTCAGGGAAGGGGGATGGAGCTGAATTTTAGCCACCCTGGACGCCACGGGAGGAGGAGTTCTGCAGAGTGAAGAAACCGCGCTTTGAGGGGCTCTCCTAGCAAATAACGCGACTGCCAACGTAGACAGATTCGTAGTGGGCAACACAACCAGAAGGTTGAGGTCCCCTGGCCTTCCGGAGGCCACTGGCTTTCACCACTGACGAAGTGGCAAGCTGGACGGGTGCAGGTGTCTGGGAAGCTGACAGCACCCCGAGAGCACCGCCAAGCCGGAGTCAGGGGTGCATAAAATCCAAACGATAGGCCCCGGAAGAGAGCAGAGAACAACCTCAATGTGGGGGCGACTGTGAGGCCCTAAATCGCTTGTTACACTGATTGTGTTTGGGGACTTGACCACATCCAGCCCCCCAGAATCCGCGGCCCAGACCACCTGTCCGGAATCCCTGTGTTCCCTCTTCCATCCCACTCAGGTCCCCAAGCTGCCCATCTGGAGGTTCCCCAGAATCTCACTCCTGCACCGGATTCCCACGTCTTTCCTCCCCGCATCTGTGCGTTCATATCTGTCTTAGGTCCCTTTAAGGGGCGACTTGCTCTTGGACTCCACTTTTCCCACACGATAAACGGTACTTGGTACCATGTGTCCCCCACCCGAGGGCGGGCACCCCCGACCCTGCATTGACACCCCAGGAGACTTCGAGCTGTGCGGATCTAAAGCGATGGATCGGCCCCACCCGTGCACGCGGCTCCGGAAGGCTCACCATCACTGCCGCTGTCCTCGCCCGCTCGCCTGGCTCCCGGGCCTGCCCGCCCCGACTGCTCCAGACACCGCCGCCTGCGCTGCTGTGACACGCTGGGCCGGAGGGGGCCGGGGACACACATGCCGGGCCAGCAGCTGCCCGGCAGCATCACAGTGCCCGGGGGTGGCGGGGGGAGGGACCTGGCCAAGTCACAATGGCACTTCCCCGCCCACCGGCGCTCCGAGCGCCAGACCAGCTGCAGCCTGCCGGGCTCGGGGACAGGACCGGCTGCTCAGGTCCCACGCAAGCTGGCAATTGCGCAGTTGAGTTCCATGGCGCCCCGCGGCGAAGCCAGTCCTATCACCTAAGTGCAAAGTGTGCTTTGTCCATTGTAAGTCTAGCTGCTGGGGAAAGCAGTGTAAAAATTCTACCGGACAAACATTTTCGGAGGCATTGTCCCCCTCCCCCCAAACTGTCACTCTCTCCCGCACGACGCGGGGCTCCGCGGTCTGCTGCTTGTGTTCAGTGTGCTGGGGCAGGTCGTTGAGCTCCTCGCTGGAAGCCGGCTTCCACTTCCACCAACAGTCACTTGGTTACTGGAGACTCCAATGAGAGGACATACAGAAAGCCGGTACCCAGCAGGTGCTTAATAATGCATCTGTCCCTGTTTTTACTACTCCACCACTGTGCGTCCCCTTCCACTACTTACAGATCTCTCCCTTAGCTCCATTCTTACTGGACACCCTTCTGCTTCTAAGTCTCAAAGGTACCCATGTCACCTCTCCTTTGTACCAAACTGATACAAGGGTTCCAGCCTCTTTGCACAGTAGCTGGACCTCCTTTTTCACAGATGATGGTGAAAGGCAAGGAAATCCTTTATTGGCCTCTAGT
Organism: Dasyprocta punctata; assembly: GCA_004363535.1. NCBI lineage: Eukaryota > Metazoa > Chordata > Mammalia > Rodentia > Dasyproctidae > Dasyprocta > Dasyprocta punctata. Next base: position 19,344 of record RJWM01016338.1, on the reverse strand, counting down.
TGGGGAGGGGTGGGAAGAAGTAGTAACCTTTGCACTTCTATATGCTGGCCACGTTATCAAAACTCCAATTTCCCCTTGCTTTCCCCCAAATTTCCCACCATGACAAGGAGTATAACCCAGCTTCTGTCCTCTCTCATTTTTCTCAGGCTACTAATCATCAACCACCAGCTGCTTAAACCAGATGTACTAACTCAATAGAGGATAGTGATCATATTAAGAAAGATATTAAGGTTAAATGAGGTCATAAAGGTGGGGCCCTGATCCAATAGGACTGGTGAACTTGTAGACACCCAGGATGTGCTCCCACTGAGAAAAGGCCATTTGCATACCATGGAAAAATGCTTTGGGAGAAACCAGCCCTGCCTGAAACTCCATCTTAGACTTCTAACCTCCAGAAACATGAGAAAATAAATTTATGTTGTTTAAATTGCCCAGTCTATGGTATGTGGCTATGGCAACCGTAGAAGACTAAGATAGTGACCTTAGAGAAAGCTGTGTAGTTCTTTAAATTACTTGATTTGGGACGCTGCAGATCTACTGTTGATATTTGCCACACCTATCAACCTATGCTCTCCTCCCTGAGTAGAAGTTTAGAAAGACAAAAAGATATATTATTTTAATCCTTATGATGTGGGTCACAGGGTGTCCAGACATTGATCAAACATTCTTCTGAGTGTGTCTGTGAAGGAGTTGCTGAATGAGATTAACATTTGAATCAGTAGACAATATTAATAGATCACCATCCTTAATGTGAATGGGTCTCATCCAATCGAGTGAAGAACTGAACAAAACAAAAATTTGATAATAGAGGGAGATCAGTAGCTTCAAGATAAAGCTGAGCATCTCCTCAGGCGCTGGCTGCAAGAAACTCATTGAGGCGGGTGATGAATGTAAATTTCATACATTCTATGAGAAGCTCAGGGTCACATAAATTGCTGCTGACAGTCTAGGTGAAGAATGGAAGGGTTATGTGCTCCGAATCAGTGGTGGGAACTACAAGCAAGATTTCCCCATGAAGCAGGGCATCCTGACTCATGGCTAAGCTTGCTTGCTACTGAACAAGGGGCATTCCTGTTATAGACCAAGGAGAACCACAGAGAGAAAGCATAAATCTGTCTGAGGTTGCATTGTGGATGTCAATCTGAGCGTTCTCAACTTGATTATTGTGAAAAAAGGAGAGAAAGATATTCCTGGATTGACTGATACTACTGTGCCTAGGTGCCTGAGGCCCAAAAGAGAAAGCAGAATCCTCACACTTTTCAGTCTCTCTAAAAAAGATGATGTCCACCAATAAATTGTCAGAAAGCCCTTAAACAAGGAAGGCAACAAACCCAGGACCAAAGCCCCCAAGATTCAGCATCTTGGTACTCCACGTGTCCTTCAACACAAATACAACCGTGTTATGGGTTATATTCTTATGGTCCCACCAAGTCTCATGTAATCATGGCATGGACAGGGCTGAGTCTGGCGTTTGTGATTGATTTGTGGTCTAGCACTGGGACTGGCGATGTGGGTGCTGCACCCGACCAGGTGTGGAGCCGACATACCGTGTAAGGGTGGGGAAGAAAGCGTGTCTCCCTCTCTTGCTGGTTTGCGCCTTGAGGTTTGCGGCTTCTGCCATGAATGGTGGCACCCCACCCACATCACCCTGCCTTGCAGCCAGCTGAGTATGGACTGAAACCTCCAAGAACTGTAAGAAATAAACCTTTCCTTCCCTAATTTTGGGCATCAGGTAGTCTGTCTCAGCAACAAGAGAAAAAGTAACCAAGACACACCGTACTGCTCTGAAGAAGCAGTGTGCCAAGAGAAACAAGGAAAAAGCTGTAGAATATACTAAACTTCTGGTCGAGTGAGTGAAGAAAGCCAAAAAACAAATGCCAGGAACAAATTGCCAAGAGATCCAGGCTCTCCTCTCTGAGAGCTTCCTCTTCCAAGTCTGACTCTAGTCAAAAATAAAATGCTTAAGTAAGAAATAAATTAGATCTGACCTCAAAAAAAAAGAAAGAAAGAAAAAGAAAAAGAAAAAGAAAAAAAGAAAAAGTAGGGACTTCTGCCTGCCTGTCTGTTTAAACCAGGACTGCGGTCTCCTTCTGCATTTGAATTGGAATTTACACTATCAGCTCTCCTGAATCTCCAGTCTTCCAGCTGCAAATCTTTGGGCTTCTCAGTTTCCATAATTACACAAGCCAATTCCTCATAATAAATTTCTTCATGGCTAGTAGTGTAGCTCAGTGCTCCAGACTTTCCTAGCATGTGCAAGGCCCTGGGTTCAATCTTCGAAGGTGTAAAACTAAAGAAAAATAAATTTCTTTTGATCTATTTATACCCCTCCCCCCCCAAAAAAGACTGAGTTTTATATTAATTTTTGCTCCAAAAGAGGCTAGGGCTTATTTTCAGGGGATAGCTTACTCTTTTATGTACAAGAGTCCACATTTATTCATATGCAAAAATCTACATTTATTCAAATATAGTCATGTCATCTTCTCCTTTTCTTCTTTTTCTTCTTCTATTTTTTTTTTCCTTCTCTTTTCTGAGACAGGGTCTTGCTATGTAGTTCAGGCTGGCCTTTAACTCACTATGTAGCCTATGTTGGTCTCAGACTTGTGGTGATCCTCCAGCCTCAGCCTCCCAAGTGCTGGGATTACAGGTGTGCACCACCACACCTGGCTCATCTTCTTCTAGAACATCATTGTATCTCTCCAAACCCTGAATTCTAGCCTAAATTTCTTTTGATTCCACTTCCTGCAGAGCCACTGGCCCCAGTCTCTCCTGTCCAGCAATAGAGGTCTTCTTAAATGAGCACTTCTTGACTGGCCTGCTAGTAATGCATTGGCAACACAGCTGTCTGTGATTTCATCCCATGAGTTCTTCACCCAGGGCACAACCCCTTGCAGCTTGGGCTTTGCAAAGTGTCCATTAAATCAAGTCTTCATTGAAGGTTTATGAGACAGGAGTGGCAACAAAAATGATGACAGTTAAGAATGATGCTCCACAGAAAAGGGACTCAAAATTCAAAAAATGTTTATTTCTGCGTTAAGTATGTCCTTACAACACAGAGTGTAATGAATAATGAAGATTCATACAAGTTCACCTGTTTACATAGGTGTTTATCTCTCATCCAAAGGCACCCACTTGGGTATTTATAAATACTTGATTTTAACATACTGTCACTTAAGTATTAATGTTAATAGTATTATTTATTTATATTTAATTATAAATTATTATTTTATAATTCAATATGATCCCTTCCCCACCCTTCCCCACCCTCCTTGTGGTTCAGGAAATTTAATTTGTAATCCCGTGGAAAAGTAATTGGAATTCGAGCAAGTTAATTCCAATCTACCACTTCCAGTGCAAAACACGGTAAGAATAACGACACTAAGACATGTTTATAATTATGGGGGACGAAGGGGTCCTAACTCTGGCCAGGATAAAGTTTCATCGGAACAAAAGCCTCAACCCAGGACCTAACTGTATTTTATTAATTTGTGAAGAAGGGAGTGGCTTGAGGATGAGTGACAGTGAGAAGAGCGGGAGACAGGTAAGTACTGTGAGCTGCGCTATGTTGGAGGCCTGAAAGCACCTCTGCAATATCTAGAGAAAAGGATATGCAAAAAGATCAGTCTGAATAACACAATTGAGGGAGCATTTAATGTTTAGGGGCTGGTGTTTCAGCTCTGATGTGCAAACTTTTTTGCCTTGGGAAGTCATAGCTTCTTATCTTGAGGCTGGAACCCAGTTGATAGCCCTGGAGCAGTGGTTCTACATCCTCCTCCCATGGTTTGATGGGAGTCACAGGACAGGGCAGGGAAACAGCAACTGTCACTACCTTCAAAGATTACGCATCAGCACCTCAGCTAGCTTTATTTACATTGCTTGGCACCAATTGAAGGCAAAAGGAAATAGCATAGCATCTCTGTACGTATCAGTACGTGGAGATAGGGCCAGGTTTAGCCAAAAGGGAGATAATTGTTCTGCATTGAAGGATAGTTGTCCTGGTGGTCCTCCACATCTGTTTTGTATAGCAACAGATGAACTAAACATGCCCATCCGGCTGACCATCTTTGTTTTTTGTGTTTTTGGTACTGGGAATCAAACTCATGACTTTGTGCTTACCAAGCAAGCACTTAAATTACTGAGCTAAATCCCCAGCCCTGGCTGACCACCTTAACTGGGTCTTATTTTGCGGGTAGGTCTTGTATTAGCATCCTGAAAAATCATGCTAGGACTTATTTTCTGGCTAGGTCTTATTTTTGGGCAAATATCGTACATATGTTTCTCTGGAGAACCCTTTTTGCAGATGGAAAACTGAAGTCAGATTCAGGCTGTTTATGAAAAGCAGCCACCTGTGCTGTGTTTTAAAGGCCTCTGCTTGGCATAGTGACACATGCATGTAATTCCAGCACCTGGAAGGCTGAGGCAAGCAGATAGCCACAAATTTAAGGCTAGCCTGAACTACATAGTGAGTTCAAGGACAGCTTGAACAATACAGAGAGACCCTGTCTCAAAATAAATAAATAAATAAATAAATGTCTTTTAAAGAAATTACCCCACCTCTTCCAAGTTCCAGGTAGTATATATGAGTATATTTCTTCATATATGAATATTTGTGCAGTGGGGTTATACCATCAAATAATTACACTGATGATCTAGAAGTTAAGCCATATTCATCTGAAGAGGAGGTAAAATACTACCAATCAACCAAGAAAAGAGTTAGTCTTTGAGTTAAGCTTAATTGTCAACTTGCTTTGTTTGGCAGCTACACAGGGTATTAGTAAAGTACCCTGCGTGTGTGTTTGGGTGGGTTGTAGAGGTGTGACCTTGGGTATTACACCAGGTCCCTTGCCCCTTCCTCTCGGGTGCGGTTCCCCAGCTCTACTTCCTGGCCTTCATGCACTAAGCAGTTTTGCTCCACTGTTTCCACTTACATGATGTTTCTGCCTTGGAGTCAGTTTACCGAGGACTGAATCCTCTAAAACAGTGAGCCAAATGACTTCCTCTCCTTTAAATTGTGGGCATCTAGGGAAAGCTGACTAATACTTTTATATATTTTCTATTTATATATTTCCTGACTGTGAGCACTTTCTATATGCCAGTCTCTCTGTGTATTACCACCTTTGCTCCTCACAAACTTTTGAAATTAAATTTTTATTTCTGCATTTCTTTTTTCTTTTCTTTTCTTTCTTTTTTTTTTTTTTTTTTTTTTTTTTTTTTTTTTTTTTTTTTTTTTTTTTTTTTTTTTTTTTTTTTTTTTTTTTTTTTTTTTTTTTTTTTTTTTTGTGTGTGTGTGTGGCACTGGGGATCAAACTCATAACCTCACACCTGCCCAAGCAGGTGCTTGAGCCACCGAGCCAAACTCCCAGCCCTAGTTTTTTGAGACAGGGTTGCACTGCATAGTTCAGGCCAGCCTTGCGCTCACGTAGCCCAAGCCAGCCTTGAACTCACAACGCTCCTCCTACCTCAGCCTCTGGAGCGCTGGCATTAAAAGCATGTGCCACCACGCCTGGTTTGTCTGCATTTCAAAGATAAAGAATCTGAGACTTAGAAATGCTAATTCTTACTTTTCATAACACAACTGGCAAGAAGCAGAGCTGGAATGTACACCCAAGAAGTCTGACACAAGAGTCTGAGCCCAGACATTTAATCCAGAAACTAGGATGGAAAATTTAGAGTGGGCTCATCCTTGTTCCCTTAGCTTAGACCTTAATGTTCAAATACCTAGAATGGTGCTGCAGGGTGGCAGGTGGGAAAGATGGACTTTGCCCTGGAGAGGGAGGCTGGGACCCCAGAGCAAGAGACTCAGGAAGCTCTGCCAATATCCTGGCACCCACACTGCCGGAGTGAGCCTGTGAATCAAGAGAGGAACTCTATCTTATCAGCAAAGTACCGAGGTTGAAGTACTTCCCATACATAATTAACTCTGACTATCCCCAGCCCCTTGTGTGAATTCAAATTTGAATGTTCATATTCCAGTTTTGCTGGTTTGGTCAGTGGGGTCAAATGCTACAAAGAGGTCAAGCATAATGACTGAGAAACAAGCACTGTAATTACCCTGAACTTTGGCCTCACAGTGCCAAGGCGTATTGCACTCCTATCACATATAGTGGTTTCCCCTTCTCTGTAGCTTTTCTTCCCCTGGTTTCAATCACAGTTCTGAAAATATTAAATGAAATATTCCAGAAAGAAACTATTCATGACTTAAAAAAAAAAGTATCCCAATCTTGCATTGCACCATCTCACATGCCGCAGAGCATTTTGGCCAGTGTCACAAAGCGGCTCCCCGGAGTCTACACAGTCCAGCAGCTGTGGTCAAGGGGCCATCAAAGATACGGTCTCTCTCAGGACAACTTTGGGACCACACAGTCTGGCTGGCCCTCCTCCTAGGCAATTCTTGTTTTAAAATCAACTTGGGGACCCACGTTGTTTTGTTGAAGGTTGGGGAAGGCCCTGATTCTTCCCTGCTTGCACCCCTCCCACCAGGGTCACATCAGAAACAGCTACTCTGAGTGCCTCACAGCTCTAGCTCTAGCTCTAGCTTTAGCTTTTACTCCAGGTTCAACTCACCTGCCATGGAGGGGGACGAGCTTTAAAATGGCACAGAACTCAGCAGAACAGAACATGGGGCAGTGGTCACTTGGAGCTGAGAGTCCAGAGCAGACAAGCAAGGACAGATGCCACAAAGATTGAGGGGCTAAGAAAAAAGCTTGTCTCCCTCAGAAATTGTTCAAACGGATTAGAAGCCAATGCCCAAACCCTTATGTCGCTGCAACTAAGGTTCCATGACAGCTCAGATGACCGCCTCTGCCAGTGGCCAGTCGTGAAAGCAGAACCAGGATGTCTGTGTGGGATAAAGTGGCACCACAGGAAAGATAAAGGAGGCAGGCCATCACCTCCTTCTCTCTGAAGCCACTGTATATTGTGTGTTAATATTCCTTCCTATCAGACATTGAAACAGTTGGTCCAATTGTCTCGCTTTTCTTCAGGTATTTCACTTATTGCCATGGGCATTACAAAATGATCCTATCTTTCTCGACCACAGCCAAGCAGTATGTTACAGGAGGGGAAAAACTGTTCTCATAAGCTAGTGTTATACATCCACTTTTGGATCGCTTTTATCCCAAGAAAATATCCTCTCCTTCCCAAAAACAAAAACAAAAACAAAAAAAAAAAAAAACAGTACTGTCATCTGAACTGGTTACCCAGCTCCAAGTGATTTATAGTATTTTCATATACGATTTCTTTAGAGCTAAGTTCTTCATATTAGCAAGAAGTTGGAAAGAGTTGAAATAGACAACATATTAATAGGAAGAAAACCCCACAGTTATTCATATGAATCAGGGAATTAAATTGCAACCCCCAAAAGATGTGTCCACAGAAAACCTTAGAATGTTACAATGTTTGAAATAAGGGTATTTTTGGCCACAATTAAGGAATATCAAAATAAGATCATCCTAGGCTGAGGCAAGAGGACTATTGTGAGTTCCAGGCCAGCCCAGGCCTTTTTTTTTTTTTTTTTTTTTGGTACCTGGGATCAAACTCATGACCTTGCACTTGCCAGGCAGATGCCAGCCTGAGCTTTATAGTGAGTTCAAGGCCAGCCTGAACTACTTAACAAGACCTGTTTCATTAAATAAATAAATAAGTATAACGACGCAGCTGAATTTATTCAAGAACACTAGATTTCTTTAATATCAGAAAAGATTTTCTTGCTGAGCATGATGGCACATGCCTGTAATCCCAGAATTTGAGAGACTGAGGCAGGAGGATTGCTGCAAGTTTGAGGACAGTCTGGGCTCCATAGTGAGTTCAGCCTGAACTACATAATGAAAACCTATCTCAAAAAAATAAGTAGTAGCAAAAGATTCTCTTAAAAAGAAGAAGAAGAGGAGGAGGAGGAGGAAAAGGAGGAGGAGAAGGAGGGGAAGGAGGAGGAGAAGGAGGAGAAGGAGATCATTCTAGATTAGCATGGATCCTGAATTCAATGCCACATGTCCTTATAAAACAGAAAAGAAGACATGGAGACATAGAAGGCCAAGTGAAGAGGGAGACAGGTATTTCAATTCTGCAGCTACGTGTCAAGAAACACTAAGGGCCAGAAACTGGAATAAACCAGGCATGGTGGCACACACCTGTAATCCCAGCACTAGGGAGGCTGAGGCAGGAGAATTGCCTTGAGTTCAAGGCCAGCCTGAGCTACCTAGTACCACACATACATGCACACACACACAGAGGCCTTTCAGGGGTCAGGAGTGTACCTCAATGGTAGAGCATGTTCTTAGCAAGCACAAGGCCCTGGGTTACAACCCTAGTACCAAAAAAGGGCTGACAGTAATGTTTTCCTGTGAGGGTGTCTTCCAGCCATTGTCTTTAGCATTCTGGAAACCTAGGAGACCATTGAATCCATGCACAGGACAGAATACGGGTGAGTACCAAGAGGGAAGAAGTAGAGACTTCAGAGCGTGCCAGAGTGGCCACCACCACCAGAGCCCAGAGACACAGGGAGCCCAGGAACAGAGAGGGCTCCCAGAGCAGGGAGGCGATCTTACCAGCTGCCAGCATGGTGCTGGGTAAGGGAGGTGAGCAAAATTCCCAGACCAGAGTTTGGGAAGGAGCAGAGATGCAGGGTCTCCTTTCAGAGAGGGCATCCCATCTTCTGGGATCCAGCTACAGCCACGGGCAGCCAGGAGCTTGGCTCATCCCGGGTGTCACCGGCATCAGATGGAAGTGCCAGCTTGTGTTTGTGCCTGCAGAAGGTCACCCACCAGGCTGCTTGCCAGGGCCAGTACATCTGCGAAGCACACCGGCTGCTCGCCCCCTCTGGTGGGCAGAGTCAGGGACACCATGAAACAGGCACCACCGAGGTCCCTCCTCCTCCCGGCGGCACCCTTCAGCCCTGACACATATTTTCACTGCTGCCCAACTTCAGGGGCTTTTCTTCCTTCTTCTAATTCTCAATGCCAAGATCCAAGTTCATCCAACGCATCTTTTCTACATGGCCTCTTCCATGCATGGCCTCATTCTAGGTGCTCCAACGGAGACCACAATGTGGTCTGTGGCACTGGTCAGCCTGGCTTCAAACACCAGCTCTACCACTTAACAGTGGTTGGACACCAGGTCCATTCCTGAGCCTCTCTGTGTCTGTTCTGTCGTCTCTAAAACAGAGATAGTAAGACAACTAGCCAGCCTTCCTGGTAAGCAGCACAATGGGTTCCAGGAAGAGAAAAGCGACTCCCATGAGCCTACTGGCACTCAGGTTGAGAATCAACACCCCCCGCCCCACACTTCACCCCCCACCCCCCGGCTCTGTAAGCAACCTGCTGGTTCAGAGGACCAGCTAAGTTGATAGCAACTAAGGTACATAAAGCAACTAAATGCTTGTATTGTTTGGTTGATTTTGCAGGCCTGGGACCAGCAGTGAACATCTCTTGGGAGGATGACAGTATGCAATGTAGCAAATATAGGGGATTTCCTTCTACCTTGTCTTTGAGGCCCAATATTATTCTCACTGTTTTGCTTTATTCAATATTCTGTTTTGATTGGTTTCATTCTGTTTTGGTTTTGGTTTGATTTTGCTATACCTGATGGAATGGACGACTATTGTGAAGATAAGAAGATATACTATAGTAGCTATTGTTTTCCTAGTATCCTGCTTTGAAGTTCTGTACCAATTCTACTGCTTTGTTTTGATTGACTTCGTTCTGTTTTGTTCTGTTGGATTTTACTACCTTTAAAATAAAATTAAATGTGTGTCTATTAAAAAGAACAAACAAATAGAGATAGTAATACCTACCCAACTGGTTTGCAGTTAAGATTCTATTTGTTTATACACGTAAAGTGCTTAGAAAGATGACAAACACCTTACAAATATTAGCTATTGCTATTACTATTAGGAAAGACATGGTCCCCACCCCACACAAAGCCTTTCTGCCAATTGGAGAGACAACATGTGAAGCCTCAAGACCATGAAAGAACAAAACAAATGCCTGCTGATTTTGTGAAATGAACAGTTTGACTATGAAGTACAAGAGAATGTCTGAAAAGGTAAGTATTATAATAGTGAGGATGGACAAAAAAGGCCTCCTTGGAGAAACCTACCTGAGTAACGAGTTTAAATAGACTCTGGGGAAATGAAATACAGGGAGCAGTACTTGGGCCCCGAGTGAGTTTGGGGGTGACACTAACGGCCAATCAGAACAGAGGCCAAGAGTCCAGCTGGGGGACATAGCAGGAAGATTGTTGATACAAGAGATTATTTTTCTGCAGTTAAAAATGGAATTAGGCAAATCCTAAGTGGTAAGGAGTGTAGCTGAAGACTGGGAGACACTCAGATAAGGGTGATATTCAATCCATAGAAGTGAAACAACTCCCCAAGGGAGAGGAGGTATAGAGAAAAGTGCTGCAAGCAGAGCTTGAAGATGCACTGACTCCAAGCTTGAGGGCCCAAGAGGAGACAGGGGAGTTGGGAGAGGAGACAAGAGAGAGGTGGATTAGCTCATAGTCAACTTGTAACACCCAGCCAATCTGAAGCAGCATAGTTCTGGGCGTGGAAGGCCCAGTTGAGGGTGGTTGCCAACGGTGTAAAAGGAGAACTGAAGGGAAAGATGGTGTGCTGTTGATTCTCTCAAAGAAACTTGTCATACTGGCTTTCCTGGTATGAACTCAGCTGTTCTCCTTGTTGGAGGAGCTCGGGTCCTCGCCATCACTGAGGATGGCTGCAGTTCTCTTTGGGAGATGTCTGGTGCTTACCTTAGGCATCACTTCCTGGTCCCAGTGCAGATCCCTCAGCTTGCTGGCACAGATCCTCCACTTCTCAGGTGCAGACTTTCTAGCTTCCACCACTGACCTTGAGGCCATCCCCGTGCAGATCCTTGATACAGACTTGCATGAGACATTGTCCTGGGCTCTAGGCCTCCAGTTGGCCTCATGGAAGACATTGACATGCACTCTAGGTCTTCACCTGAACTTGTACAGGACTTGTACAGGCCCTCAGATGGATTCTTTGGGTCCCTAGTGTGTGGACAGATTTCCTGCACTCTTTTACATTTAATTCTTTGAGTTAATATTATAAAATAATCCTGTACATTCTGTGTCCTTGTAATGGTTGATACATTGTACCAAGTTGAACAGTTCAGAAGCTTAACTAAGTGACTCAACAGGGGGCCCAGGTTCTCACTTTGTAAAAGTCCTGAGCCTGTGCAAGAGGAGGGCTCGGAGACGGTGTGGGCATATCCCTAGGGTGGATAGCCTTCATACAATATAAGAGGCTTGCTCCCCCACCCCACCCCTTTGATCTTGTTGTTTTTGCTGTCTTCTGCCGCCTTGGACCCATCATCATGCCATCCTGCCTTGGAGCCACTTGATTATGGACTGAAACCTCCATAAACTGTGAGCTAAATGAACCTTTTCTCCCGTAATTTTGGGTGTTGGGTGTTTTGTCCCAGCAATGAGAGAAAAGTAAGACAGGCCTGTATTAATTCCTTTCCTTCCGAATCCTGACTACGACCAAGAGGCAGAGGCAGAGAGGCAGAGAAAGACAGGCAAAGTAAAGCATGAATTTCTTTCAGAACTGAAGATCTTTGAGGATGAGAATCTATTGGTTACATTCTATGAACTACACAAATTGATTTTCTGCTTAAGACATGTCTCCATAAAGTGTTGTGGCTTTTTTTTTTAACCAAATTGACACACTTCTGCAAAAATTCTTTTGATTTTCAACCAACTCTCCAAATATTTTGTCAGTCTCCATGTGATCTAACGCTCCCATCTCAGATGATACAAAAGTGATAAGGGATGTTAGAAATTTCAAAGACACTACTGCCAAACAGGAGCTGGGAAACAGCTAAATATGCACCTGGGTCAATAGCATTACAATTAGAAGTGGCCGTAAGGCCTCGGCCGTGTGTCAGTTTGGCCCCGTGGGTGACAGCAGGCACACTCGGGCACACCACAATCCCATATGCATCTCCAGCTATTCGGCCTGTGTGGCCTCTTGTCCCTGACCTGCCTTTCAGAGACCACGTCCCTTGTGCAGAGCAGAGGACACCAGCTGCCTGTTGGTCCCTCTTGGGCACAAACTATTCTGTCTGCAAACCGCCATTACCTCCACAGATTCTCAAGGGCTACCACAAGGTTAGGTGTTTTACATTTCTTAAAAATGGACAGAAAATCGCCGGGCGTGGTGGCGCACGCCTTTAATCCCAGCACTCTGGAGGCTGAGGTAGGAAGGAGCGTTGTGAGTTCGAGGCCGGCTTGGGCTACAACGTGAGTGCAAGCCCGGCCTGAGCTACATAGTGTGACCCTGTCTCAAAAAACTAGGGCCAGGAGTTTGGCTCACTGGCTTAAGTGCCTGCCCTGGCAGGTGCAAGGTTGTGAGTTCGATCCCCGGTGCCGCAAAAGAAAAAAAAAAAAAGGACAGAAAATCAACCAGAATTAACAATGATTACATCTGAGTGTGTTTCTTCTACATAATTTTAAATATTTTCTAAAATACATATATTGCACACCCTTATAATCCCAGAACTCAGGAGGCTGAGGCAGGAGGATCGCCATGAGTTTGTGGCCAGCCTGGGCTACATAGTGAATTCAAGGCTAGCCTGAACAGCATAGCAAGACCCTGTCTCAAACAAACAAACAAACAAACAGTAGTCTTCCTCTCCTTATACAAGGGGAGTATTCCAAGATTCACAGTGGATTCCTAAAATTTCAGGTAGTAACAAACTCTGTACTACTGTTTTCTGCCATATACACACACCTAAAATAAAGTTAAATGTACAAATCAGGTACAGGAAGAGATGCATAACGACACCTAGTGTGACCATTAATCAGGGTGCATCGTCTTGAATGGATCAAGAAACACCTAGCAGATCACAGCTCTGGGTTTGTCTGGGATCTTCCCTCCGCTGATCCTGCCGACAGCCACTGTGTGCTCACGCAGCGCTGACCCTGTTACCTGGTAAATCCCCTTGCATAATTATACATACACTTCCTCTTGATTCTGCTCCTCTATAAAAACCTAAAATACTTACTAATAATACAGAACAATTGTAACAGTACACTGTAATGCAAGCTATATGACTAAGCTGCCCTCCTCAAAATATCTGTGTTGTTTATATAAAGTCCAGCACTATCCAAGATTGACGGTGGCTAATAGAAACTGTGGAAAGCAGAACCTCAGAGAAGTGGAGACTACTTTAAACCTTACTTTGAAACTAAAAAAAAAAAAAAGTTGGGTGTGGGTGGCGCACATCTGTAATCTCAGCACTTGGAAGGTTGAGGCAGGAGGATTGCTTCAAATTCAAGGTCAGCCTGGGTTACAAAGTGAGTTCAAGGCCAGCCTGGACTATACACCAAGATCTTGTCTCAAAAAGATTAAAAAGTAAATAAATAAATTAAAAGATTGAAAAAAAAAAGCAGGGTTGGGGATGTAGCTCTCGGGTAGAGCACCTACCTAATGTATGAGGACTTGGCTTCCATTTGAGCACCACAAAAAAAAAATAAAAAGAAAAGAAAAGAAAATAGTTGTTTTATCAAGAGGCCTAAAGGCCAGCAAGCAACATCTGGATCTCTATCTTCTTCCTAATTTCATTGCTGGAGAAATGACACAGGGAGGGGTTTGATGAGCTCCTAAAGGCACTGTGCCCACTCCCTCTAACCTTGCTTCTTTCCATTCCAGAACACTATAGTTTCCAGGGGAAAAGAAGAAAAGGGCTCTATAATTTTCTGGTAAACACTCCATGTATGAAGCTCCAGGAAGGTGCCAGGGCAGAGAGGGGACCTTGGCCAGGAGAAAGCCAGCTTGCCTAACTAAGGTAGAGGTAAACTCACAACAACCACCACGCCGTGGGAGGCAGAGGTCAAAGTCTATTAACCCAGCCACTTTCCCACTCAAAGGGCGGGGCCCATGGCAGTGCCCTACAGTTCATGTTGGGCCCTTCTTTTTCTGCTGTTTCTTCTGGCTGGAAGAAACTCAAATGGCAAGAACCACTAAAATGCAAACTTAGGGGAAAACTGTAATCCAGAGCTTGAGGACCCTGTGCCAGGTAGCTGGGGTAGTTACTGGGCAGGCTGAGCAGTTGCTGTGTTTGCAGGGAAGTAACGATAAAGATGAGATGACCATTGCCTGTGGATCCTAAGGTACCCAGGGGAAGGGTGGAGAAATGTCAGGGTACAGTCTTAGAGAGGATGTGGTACAAGCCTGTAGCCCCAGCTATTCAGGTGGCTGAGGTGCGAGAATCAGGACCCCAGGAACTCGAGGCCAGCCTGACCCACCTAGCAAGACTCTGTCTCAAAAAATTTTTAAAAGATTTTTGATAAAAATATATAAAAAGTATGCACCTTGCAGCTGGGTGTGGTGGCTCATGCCTGTAATCCCAACACTTGGGAGGCTGAGGCAGGAGGATTGCCACAAGTTTAAGGCCAACCTGGGCTACATAATGAGTTCAAAGCCAGCCTGAACTATATGACAAGACCCTGTCTCCAAAATCTCAAACAAACAAAAAAACAGAATATACTTTGTGGTCTTGTCATACAATGGAATAACGCACCGCAATAAAGACCGAAGGAGCTCTCCATGTGTTGATAGGGAGCATAGACCCCAAACTGATCATTATTAAACGAAAGTATGGCATTCTATCTTTTGTGTAAGAGAGAAAAAAAAATTTCAGAGAATGTCTGGAAGGGTAAACAAATTCACTGCAATGGTTGCCTCTGGGCAGAAATGGGGGGCTGGTAACAAACAGGACAGAAAAATAGATTTTCTTTTCCATGACGACCCTGTTGTGCCTTCTGCAGTGAACTTCACCCCAGGAGTGACAGTGAGGATTTAGCGGGCAAAAGAGCGCTAGACCTCAGAGACCAGAGGCCCATGTCTTACACAGGCTCTGTGAGTTGGGGCCAATGGCCTCACCTTTCTAGGTCTCGAGTTCCTAAACTGAAAAAGAAGAAGCCTGCAGATAGGATTTCCCACTGACGATCTTTCCGACCTAACATTCCCGCGTCACCGGATCTCCATACCCGCTGAGCTGGCCGAGGTGTCTGGTGTGTGGTGAACAGTACTGCTCAAACGGGAGCCGCATGGGTCATTTTAAACACTCCAGGAGACTCAGGACAAAAAAGGAGAAACAGATGAAATTAGTTTTAATAGGTTTTATTTAATGCAACATATCCAAAATATTATCATTTCAACATGCAATCAATATAAAATTATTGTTTCCATCCCCCCCACTATATTGGGGATTGGACCCAAAGTCTTTACTGAACTACATCCCCAGCTTTTTGTTTTGTTTTCTTTTGTTTTGTTTACTTTGTGACAGGATCTTGCTAAGTTATACAGGCTAGGGTTGAACTTGCAATTCTCTTGCCTCAGCCTCCCAGAGTGCTGGGATTACAGATGCGCATGACCATGCCTGGCTTCCATTCTTTTTAAAAGAATGGTCTTTGAAATACCATGTGTAGGGCTGGGGATTTAGCTCAGCGGCACAAGCACCTGCCTGGCAAGCGCAAGGTTGTGAGTTCGATCCCCAGTACCAAAAAAAAGAAAGAAAGAAAGAAAGAAATACCATGTGTATTTTACAATGACAAAATGTCTCAATTCAGACTAGTCACCTTTCAAAGCTTAAAAGTCACATTTGGCTGTACTGGACACAGGTGTAAGTCTGACAAGAAAGTGCAGGTACAAGTCTACCTTCACTTTGACAGCATTAAGCACAGAGTTAAGAACCAAAATAAACATCAGGCTACACGTTTAGAAAAGGTCAAGGGCACAGCAGCAGAGCTCTGGTTCAGAGTTCCTCACCCGACTAGGCAGGTAGCTGGGGTTGGGTACCAGACAGCCCTGCAGGGTTCAGGACAAACAGACCCTAAAGGCCTGGAAGCATGACACAAGGGAACTTAAGGATAGAGAAAAATGGGAAGGGCTTAATCAAATCTTCTTTATGCTCAGGGTTTTCACAATGCAAAACAATGCAAACTCACCAAAAGCATATGGCCTTCTTGTATCAGTTGGATAAATCCACTGAGTGACCCTTCTGAGTCCTCTCACTCGCCCCAGCTTGGCACTGGGGACAGCTGAGCCTGGGTCAGTGACCACTCAGACACCTTACCTTGGGGCAGAACACACTAAGCATTTCCTAAGTGCAGCCTCATCTGCTCAGCTGGAGTTAAGAACTCACAGATGAAAGCCTGAGGCTAAGAAAGGATAAATGCCTTTGGTACACACACACACACACACACACACACACACACACACACGCGTGCGCACACCCCACAGCAGAGCAGGATCTGAGCCTGGCACTGCCATAGCCTCACCCCCAGCTCACAGCATGGAAGGCAAGGAGGAATTCCACAATCACAGGGTTACCAGTGCAGGAGGGCTATGAAGCAGGGGGCTGGAAGCAGGAAGACTCGGGAGAGGATTCCCAGAGACCCGCCTTGAGCAAGTCCAGAACTCTGAGGCAGAGCCATAGCAGGGCCCTGAAGCAAAGATGGACAACCCCACAGAAGAGCCGGGGGAGCGTGTGGTTCAGGAAGCCCTGTCCGTCCTGCGGCTGAAGCATAACTGAGGAAAAGGTGCACAGCATGGTGGGGGGTGGGAGGGCGTCAGCCCAAACCTGCACGTAATGGGCTCTGGTTCTATGTGAAAAAATCTGGACTTCATCCTGTGGGCCATCAAAACCATTAGAGTTTTCTCTAGGGTAGTGAATGGGACCAAATTTTCATTTTAAGAAATTCTAAAACAGGTACACAAGTCCCACATAATAAGATTCCAAATGAGAGAGAGAGAGAGAGTGAGAGAATCATTATAAAGGAGGATATCAAACCTCATCTGACCCTCTTTCTCTCCCCCGAGGCTTAGGTTCTATTTAAAGCCTATATAAAGAAGCATAGATTTGTTTCCTAAACAGTTGGACCATGTCCTTGGAATGTAGATTTAACTCCAAAGGCCCGTGAAGTTTTCTTCTTCTAAACTGCTGTTAACTCACAAGCCGTACAAAGTGGTCAATGAATGGCTAGCGAGCACCTCTCACATTCTTGCTGTCACACTGACGGGGCTCCCCACACGTCGGTTTGCTCAGCCTTTGGCTGAGCAGAGAAGCGCCTGGCAGGGAATTTTCATGGTCCTGGCCACACAGCAGTGCTTGGCCTTTACTGACACAGAACGTGGCAGTCTTGCAGCTGGTGAGAAGAAACACTGAGCATGTGAACTCTGCAATGCCAGGACTCCGGTGCCTCCTCCATGAGGTTCATTGTTCACTGCCTTAAAACCCACGTTGCGCGCTGACCAGCCCCTGGCCCCCAGGCTCACCTGATTACCCAGTTCCATTTTCAGCTCCATGGCCTCTGAGGCTGGCCTACTTTCCAAGGCCACAGGAGCAGAAAAACTTGGGCATCCTATAAGCAACTGGACCTATCTGGGACACAGGATGTGGGGGTGAGGGATGGCCCTGTGCGCACCAAGAAGGCGAGGAAGTGGGCCACCTGGAGAAACAGCCACAGGGCAGTCTGTGGGGTGGCTGGGCAGGGCTGGCAGAGGAAGGCATGGGCAGACGCTGAGCATAACAGAGCAGGCCTTGGCCACCGACATGCTGGAAAACTGAAGACCAAGCTGCACCAAGTGAGCTCACTTTACCCACTGATAAGGGTTGAGCAGGCCTGCTCCACTTACAGTGGTCACCTAAGAGATTCCAAAAGCCTTCGCCATCTGAACAGTGAGGGCCTCGAGGAGCAGGAGGGGGCACATTAGGGCCATGGGGACAGTAGATTGACATGTTTACTACGCCAGATCTCTCAGAGGAGCACAGGAGAGAAGACAGCAGCTCTCCCCAGCCTCACTTTAATTAAAGGATTATCTTGTGGAACAATGGTGAGAAATGAATTTCTCAAGGAGGCGAAGGGTCAAGGGGACTCCATGACGATTTGTCTGAACTTTTGGCTCTGCTGACACCTTAGCCTAAAAATGTCATCCCTGCTTTGTCAAGAACATGGAATGTTTCAGGGACATATTCCCTGTTCCCCAAACCCCTCCTCTCCAAGGAGCCTCTGGGTGTAGGAAGTGCTGCCCTGGACATTCACGCCCTATGGTCCCACTGTTTCCACGGCCTCCACCAAGCCAGCCACAGTGGGGCGCAGCAGGAAGGGCACTGTGGCAGTGAGACGCACTTCGCTCGCCTAAGTCGGCTCTTCCCAGGAATCGGCTGGGCCTACTGTCACAGCAGCCCAGCTAGCGATGGGGGTCAGGCCTGCGGTCCTGCACATGTGGTGCAGATGTGGAGGCAGAGGCCGAGGCATGTGGGGAAGACCGTTCAGTCATGGAGCGGGAGCTGGTAGAGGTGAGCAAACATGGCCTTCCGGATCCGGTGCAAAAGCTGAGCCAGCTGGTAGAGGAAGGGCAGGGAAGGAGGAGAAGCTGCAGGGAAAGGGAAAGGCTGGGTGAGTGTTCCTTCCTTCCCTCTCTGTTTTCATCACTGAGGAATGAACCCAGGGAACGCTGAGTTCCGTCCCCAATGCTTTCTGCTCCGAGACAGCATCACCTGAGTCACTCGGGCTTGGTTTGAACTTTCAACCCTTCTGCCTCTGCCTCAGGAGTAGCTGGGATTACCAGCGTGCACCAAACCACACGCCACTCCCTCCTCTCTTCTCAGCCCCATGGCTCAGCCCTCAGAAATGACTGCCCGGGGATTATGCGCAGTGGTTTTCATTAACAAGTTGGTGCTTCGTGTTATTCACATCCTCCTCAATAATAGGCATTTTCACTTTCTCTGGAATGTGTTTTCTTCAATTACAGTGATCTTAAATTTCCTGAAAATTTAATCCAGATTATATTTTCATTTAACCTTTTGATATACATGAAGCTGGTAACAGTGCCTGCCTCTAGGGAGAAATTTGGGAGACCTTCACTGCATTTTTTATCTTTCTATTCTTTTTAAATTTGGAGGGATTTGACAGTGTTATCTATTTTTGTGTATGTGCGTGCTTAATACTGGTGAGTGAACCTAGGACCTTCTCCCTGAGCTAATCCCCAACCCATATAATATATATAATTTTTTTTTTTAAACTGGGGATTGAACTCACAACCTCATGCTTGCCAGGCAGGTGATTATGCTGCTGAGCTAAATTCCCAGCCCCCCAACCCCTATGTTTTAATATTAAGCCAGGCTGTTGCTAAGTTGCTCAGGCTGGGCTCCAACTTGAAATCCTTCTGCCTCAGCCTCCTGAAGTGCTGGGGTTATGGGCATGCACCACCATAACTGGCTGTAAATTAATTACTGTGAAAACAAGATAAAGCAATATCTACCAGGTTTCTTTTCCTTTGTTTGAATTACTGACCTTTTTTTTTTTTTTTTCTTT
>RJWM01016337.1:19371-45676 GCA_004363535.1 Dasyprocta punctata | reverse complement strand
GCCTTAATACAACTGTATTGGGAGACCTCAATACATTGCTGTCACAAAAAGACAGGTGTGGAGTTCTTGGGGGCCTCTGGGTAGAGTATCATGTCATCTGAAATGAAATTTATGTATATAAAAAATTTGGTGTGACAGAGAAAAAGAATTTTGAGTAAAATGTAATTTTTTTAGGGTCACCTTCAGACATTATCTTTAATGTGAAATGTTCACTTGAAAACAATGTGTTAACAATTAGTTAGATAATGTTTCCTGTCTGTATTTTTTTGTCTTAAATAATTTTCGGGAATATCTAATATGCTGACGATTGTTGCTGTTTGTTGATTGGGGTGAAATTGTTATGCTTTGATTTCTTGTTCTCCTTTTGTCTAAAATAAATACAAGAAAGAGACAGGAGTAACTGGAGGTGCAACAGGAACTGTCACCCGGGCGGCTGAGAGACTGAAGTACACTGGATGGGTGTTTTCCATCACACTCCCTTTAGGCTCCTGCTCTGATTTGTCCCCCCAGATGCCACCTGTGCCGGGGAGGAGCCTCCCAAGACCCTGTGCCTTGTGCCCTGTGAGGCTCCTAACATCCCGGGCTCTGTCACCGTGTCTGAAGTCTGCACCTGTATGCAACTCTGTGACACCAAGATCGCACGAGATGCTGCCTGTCTGTCTCTGAGTTTGGGGTGGCTCGTTCTGCAGGGTATTAATGGACTGAGCCTAAGCCAAAACATGGAGAGGGTGAAAAAAGAATTGTACGGACTGTGGTGCCCACGATAGGCACACCCGGGCCAAAGGCAGAGACGGCCTCAGTGCTTTGTCTGGAGTGCTTTGTGGGCTGGGTTGGGAGAAGCCTCCAGGTGCCTGTCTGACAGCGCTAGTGCTGTGAGCTGCTCTCTGTGCAGGGCCGGTGGGGCGCTGGGGATACCAAGCGCTGGGTTAGAGCAGGTGACGGGGCTGGGCGGGTGGCGGGTGCCCGTGAGGTCTGCGTCCCTGCTGGTGACCCCGGACTCATGCTGCTGTCTGGAAACCAGTGGAGCCAGCAGTGGCTCTGAGCATTGGAGTGGGCACGGCATGGTGATGGCCCATGGGGAGATGATTTCTGCTCATTGTCCCTCAAGTCTGGTGGCACCCAAAGAAAGTGTCCCACCCCGCAGGGCTCTGTGCTATGTGCAGCCTCAGTGTGAGCTGCGTCTTCCCTCCCCAGAGCTGTGCAGTGCTCAGCCTGGGCAACCGCACGCTCCGCCCTGGGACAGGGGACCTGTCTCAGGAAGAATATTTGCTCCAAGCATCTGGAGAGGCCACATTTTATTTAAAAAGAGAGCTGGAGAGCACTGAAGAAACGCATGGCCGGCAGCCTTCAAGTCTCATTGTTGGGGTGGTGAGGCGCTCGGAGGTCCCTGAAACCCACCCGGCACTCAGGGCTGGGGGGAGACGGGCTTGGGTTCCTGCCGCCTCGGTCACACACCTGTCAAGGTGTTGCTGCAGACCCCCGAGTACCGGGCACCTTTCGACGGGAGTCTGCGAGGTGTACCCAGCCCCAGGTGCTCTCTGGGAAGCTGCCACCACCTCCGGTGCTCAGAGACATGGGGCTGGGACAGTCAGGCCACCAACCGCCCAGAGAAACACAACATCTCCCTCTGTTTGGTCAGAGCCGCTGATTTTTAAAGAGCCAGCTGGAAATGCAGCGTATCTGAAACAACGCCTGAAAGTACAATCGGTCGGTTGGAAGAAACGACCCTGGTCACAGTGCCGGCCGACGACACGGATCATCCGGACACGGGTGGGTTGTGTCCCGGACACTGCTGTCACCCTGGGGTGGGTGGCAGGCTCCGCCCACTTTGTGTCCCTGAACATTTTCCGCCAGCAGTTCTGCTCCAGGAAAGGACCGACGGGGGTTGCAGGGTGAACCTTGTCTGTACTGGGGGCGTGCGGAGTTGTAGTAGGTGAACCCCTGTCCTCTGAGGGCTCCTCTGTCCCCTTCACCAAGTGACACCCGGGGGACATAGAGCTAGCCCGCAGCCACCAGAGCTGGCAGTGCTATAATGAGGCGCCAGGACTTCTGCGGGGCGGCTGCGGATTCCGAGCGCTTTCAAGTGTGCCGAGAGTTCTTCCAATAAGTGTGTTTGTTTTCATCTTGTGCTTCTTGGGTGTGGAAGCTCTCTGTGAGGTTATGTTCATGAAAACAAAAGCCTTTTTTCCTTTTCCTAATAAAAGCCGGGTAATGAAAGATGAGGATAAGGTTGCACCATGGCTACAGGCCATCAATGAGCCTTTGAGAGTCTTTTTCTGTTGGAATCAGTTAATGAATTGAGTTTTCCATGGAGCTGCGGAAGGTGGATTTTCAGATGAGGAAGCAGAAAATCAGAAGCTCTTCCCCTGCGCGTGTCTAAGGGCGTCCTTTGGTCTCCGTCTCCACCCGCGCGGTGGTTCAGGACCCATCGTGCTGATTACCGCAGGTGGATCTGTGACCCCGAGGGGAAAGCAAAGCCCGGGGCCTCCTCTCCTGTGACCGCTCAGAAAGGATAATGATTTGTGGGGGACTTTCATGTGGCAAGCAACACGACCTAAGGCGTTGGGGACACCAGAAAGGACACCTTTTATGCAGCTTGAGATGTGAGCAGAGAGCAAAGGAGATTTTGAAAGATCGCGCCCTGGCTCTCCAGCGTCCCAGAGAGGTTCTGATGAGAGCCCGCAGGACCGCACAGAACTGCACTCGAACTTGCGGTTTGGGAAAAGAACTGTGTGTCACACTTCCCGGGGGCCAGGTGAGGGCCTTGCTCCTAATTTAACCCTAGCAGCTGTGATGGCAGAGATTCTTGCCCCTCACAGGGGAGGCCCCAAGGCCACTGAGTCCACCAAAGACCCCGCTGGGGCTAGAGTTCAGGTCTGTCAAGGTGTGCACTCCGCTAGGCACGGAGAACACAGAGCAGACAGCAAGCCCTCCACCCTCCGGCATGGGCGTGGGGGAACGGAGCTCGGAGCCCGGCAGAGCAGTGCTGGCCTCATGCGGGCCTCAGTCACCAGCCCAGGAAAACAAAAACTGCCCAACATTTAAGGAGACTGAGGCAGGAGGATCTCAAGTTCAAGAACCCTCTGGACAACTTAGTGAAGCTCTGTCTTCAAATAGAAAATAAGAAAAAGGCTGGGGGTGTAGCCCGGGGGTAGTTTGATCTCCCAGCACTGCAAAACCAGCCAACCAACCAACCAACCAACCGACGGACCAAAGGGCTTCAGCCTGTGTGGTCGCGGATTTCTATTCCTGATCACCTCGTAGACTCCTCTTCCCTCAGAGGGATTATTGCAAATGCTGAGAAGATACAGCCGTTGTGAGTGGGGGCCCTGAGCTGCGGGCGCTCTGGTCCTCTCCTCTGCTCCCGGAAGCGCCTCACCTCCCTCTCAGCTGTGCGCTGGCCACTCCTCCCGCCGCTCCTCCCCCTGGAGAGAGGACTGCGTCTTCTTCCTCTGGACTCTGTTCCGTCCAGGATTCTTCCAGCCTCAGCGTCCTCCTCTGTCTCCATGGCCGAGGTCAGCTCTGCGGCCCCAAGCTCTCTGCTCGCCTGCCCGGCCTGCAGGAGGAGGGGTGGTCAGTGCAGCGTGGCCCTGCAGGAGGGGTTGGTCCCTGTCCTGGGTCCGGACCAGCCCGCGGCTTGGAGGAACCGTGTCTCCGCCGACCCAGCACGCTGCTGCCGCCCGGCACCTCTGGGACTCGTCCTCCTCGTGTGGAAGTCACTCGAGCGGCTGCGCAAGAGTGGGTCATTTATGCAGTGAACGGCAGGTGCCTTAATTGCAGGTGTTTAGCGGGACGCTTTTCCATCGTCATTGCTGCTATTGTTTGGTGTGCAACTCTCTGCACACTTAAAGATCTCATTATTAAAGCGAATAAAGCCATAATTAGGTACAGCCCAATTCAAACAGCCACAGCTGCTTGGAGCTGGAAACCACGGTTCCACAGCAAGAGGCCTTCCCCACGGGCAGACTCGCTACAGCCAGAGCTGTGTGGCGGCCAGCAGAGCGCTGCCTGTTCTAGTCTGCGCCTGAAGGAGGCTGGGGGAGCCAGGGTCTCTCTTGCCCTGGAGCAAGCCCAGGATGAGGCCGCAGCTTGAGGAAACAGAGAGCTTTTGTCCAGCATCTTTGGTTGGAACTGGGGAACTAACGCAGACCCCGGAGTTCGGTGAAAAGCACAAAGCAGTTCACTGCACTCAGACTGGCGTCTGAGGATTAGAAGGAAGGATCCGCAGGGCAGCTCAGCATTTGGAGGCGGGCAGTCAAGCAAGCAGATGCTCTGGGCCTCGCCGTGGGCCTGGCCTGGACCAAGGATCTTCAGCCGTGTTCCTGGCAGCCAGGGTTCGTCCTGGGAAGCAGGGGCCTCGATATACTGATGATGGCCTCTTTAAGTGAAATTAATGCCGGGATTGTGTGCGTTATTCCCTGGGATATGAAGATGTGTTGGAGATTCTTCCCGGCCTCTGGGTGACACTCTTCATACAAAATTTATCTCTTTTATGGGTTTGAAGCTCTTTCAGATACATATCAAAGACCTTTCCATGCCTCTACCATGCATAATATATTCCGCAACAGCTTATAATAAATCATCTGCCTCCTTGGGCCGGGAGTGCACGCGGCTGTGGCTAGTCCCGGAGGCTGCGAGACCGCATTGCGGCTGCTTTCCCTTCGCCTTTGCGCCCCTCCCCGGCGGAGGCTGAGCCTGCCCAGACGCGGTCCCCACTCGAAGGCACCTGATTGGTAACAGAGAGCGGAGCCACCGCTGTCCCCGCTCGCCTTTGTCTCACTTTCTGCTTCCGGAAAGAGTCATGGCTGAGGCACTCGGCGTGCCCCACTCCCGGAGCACGCGTCGGGGGACCTGTGGGTGGTTTGTCAGAGGCAAGCACGGAGGGCGTCGTCCCCTCTCATGCAGGAGAGCAGTGACCCAGGACCAGAGGGAAGACTGCAAGATGATGCTGTCTGGGATGGGACCTCACTTGCACTGGTGGCTTTAAGATGCCACTGTCCCAGAGGCCCCCACGGTGTGTTCAGTGCTCACGAGTCTCTGGGGCCGTGTGCAAGCGGTGGGCAGTGAAGGCCTTGAACGGTCTGAAGAAGAAGCAGAGTCCTGCCCTCCAGGGGTGGGTCGAAAGGCTGATGTGTGGCCATGGTGGACACGGGCAGGCCAGCCCCACCCCAGGTCTGCTGGCCGCTTCTTTCAGGAAACAGAGCCCAAGTGTGTGGCCATGCACACAGGCATGGCGCCCCCCAGGCCCCGGCCTGAGGCTCAGCCTCTCAAGTCAAGCAGCTGGACGGGGGCAGAGGCCACAGCACTCTCTCCCGTACCAGTGACCCTCACTGCGTCCTTTAGCTTCTTGGTGGCTGGAGACTTCCTGTGGGAGATGTTAGAGTTTCTAGAGAAGAAGGAACAGGGCTAACAGACAGGGACTTCACTTACTGCCAGCCTATATGGATGCTATTAATTGCAGATCACCTATTTAATAGAGAACGTGGGAGTGCACATCAAATCAAGGCAGACCACTGGGACAACTACTGGACAGCTGCTCCTCAAGTGTGTACCATACTTTTAATTAGCTTTATTGAGACTCAATTCATAGACAGTATAGTTTGTGGACTTTGGTGTATGTTTTAATTAATCAGGAAGTGCACAGACTCACAGTCCAGGTACGGGATGTGCGCACCATTCCCAGCGCTCCCGAAGCTGCTCCAGCCCCAGCCCCTCCTGCGTCTCCTGGCAGCTGCTAATCTGCTCCCTGTGGCCACTTTTCCATTCTAGGGCTGCACATGTGTGTTGTCCCCTGCTTTAGGATTATTATGGAGACAGGGTCTTGCTATGCAGTTCAGGCTGGACTTGAGCTTACTTTGTAGCCCAGGCTGGTCTCAAACTTGCAACGATCCTCCTGCCTCAGCCTTCCCAGTGCTGAGATTAGAGACGTGAGCCACTATGCTCAACTGGAGGTGCAGTTCTTATTAGGGAGCTGCTTTGGGGTAGAAATTTTGGGGTCTTCCTTGACGGAGTGGAACTACCAGCTCCAGTAGACAGGTGGCCGCTGCGTTCTGGACGCAGACAGTGCCCTTTTCCTGGCATGGGAGGAATGGACCCTGATGGTGCATGCCCTGTGGAAACAGCCGTGCAGCTCCCAGAGCCACCGTGCAGGAATCCACACCCAGGCACCCAAGCCTGTCTGTGACATCTGTGAGTCCCTGGGCATGGCCAGGACAGACAGGGTAAGTGGCCATGTGCACTGGTTGGGGCCCAGCTGGGGACCCCTCTATCTGTCCCCTGAGGACCCTCCTGACAGCCACCGCCAACCTAAAATTTGAGCTCTTTGCTAACCGAGCGAGGGATTGCTCATTTGTAGACATGGAGAAAGGGAGAACTGCCTTTCTGGGGTTCCGGGGAGACAGACTCCAGGGATGCAGCTCTCTGGTCTTCTTCCAGGAACACTGTGGGTGTCATGGGAGCCCGGAGGGCAGGAGCCAGCCAGCACTGCGGGCAGACACCTTCCCCAGGGACGGGGCGCTGCGCTTCAGCCCCTGGAGCAGGAACTCGGTGGAGGTGTGGGCCTCAGCGCGCTGCCTCCTCGAAGCGGCTTTCTGTCGGCTTTGGGCTGGTGCGGAGCAGGTGTCTTTACTCAGAAGTCTCTGCACAGGTGGGCCGGGAGGTCTGCTGCCAGCGTGGTGACTCAGGGCGGTGGCTTTGCCCTAGGAGAGGTCCGGGAGTGCAGAGCTGTGACAGCCGGGAAGGGCAGTGTTTTCCTCTAGTGGGCAGAGGGCAGCACCCTCGGCGCACAGGGCTGATGGTGCTGAGCTGAGGAAACCCTGACCTACGCATTTCTTGAAATGTATTGGGGAGCAGGCTCCCCGCCCGGAAAAGACGGGGCTACGGCTCTATGCTCTGGCAAGCAATAGAATAGCGTTTATGTCTTTCATCCAAATTCGGGGTTGGGGTACAACCAGGGAGAGGAGTTGCCTCACACTTGTGAGGCCCTGGGTTCCATCCTTGGCATTGCCAAGAAAAAAAAAGGTTACTCAGATTGGGGTTGGTTGACTTTGTGATTCTAGGATAGTCATTTGCTCAGCTGCATGAGCAACCGTGTGTGTGTATTTATGTGTGAACATGTGAGCTATAATTCATAAGCAACTCAGGAATATATCAGCATTGTACAAGAAATCAGACAATAAAGAAACATGCAGGGAAAAAACCCTACTCCCTTACCACCTCTCCTTTGCCGCCTGGTGCCCCTCTCCCCTGCCAGAGGTGCCTGTGGTTACATTGGTACATGATTTGGATATTTGGTACCCGTGCTTTTCTCTGCATTTATATGCACAAAATGCATGCCTGAATGTACCACCTTGCTTTTAGGTTTTATTTCATTCTGTGTGTGATCAAATGTAGGCTTCACCCACTTCCTCCCCTACCTGTTTGTGTTCTGATCATCTTTTCATTTGGAAGGTACGGCTTCACCTCATCTCACTGGCTGTACATAGCCTGGCGTGGCATAAATGTGTCACCTCCAGGCCACCGTATGTGGTGGTTACAAACCCTGCACCTAGAGCCAGCCTGGCAGGGTCCGAGTTGTGGCCACCACTGAATGTGCACGCGACCTCGGGCACTCTGAGCAACCTCTCTGTGCCCTGATTTTCTGTTTGTGCCCCAGTTCTTCTGGCTGTTATGGTCGTCCTTTTCCAGTGCGTTAGCAAGCTGTGCTTTGCAGTAGTCTCACAGGGCGAGGATCCCACCAAAACATTGCTTCTGCTCTTCCAAAGTTCTCTGCAACAGCCACAGGAAGCAGAAGCCGATGGGGTTGACAACTAGTTTAAAATATCCCAAGCTTAAGAAATTGTGTTTTACATGGTTTCGTAGCTCTGCCCCTTTCATGACCTCCTGGGCTCCAGCAGGATATCAGTTGATTCCAATGATTCTTTATTTCACCTTGGCGTGTCTTTTATCAGAAATTATATGGAAACTTTTTAATTTATGGGCTTTCATTGCAATCCTCAATTCACCCTGAGTAGTCTGTTATTAAGAGTTCTAGAGGTTCTTATTGTCCCTTATCACGGAATTGTATCTCGGTGCAATTCATCTGTAGTCACTCTTCTCACAGAGAATCTCCCATATTACCTTTCTTTCATCATGCGACGACAACTCTCGAATACATCATTATACCACAATGAGTTTATAAATTATTATCATTAGGCAATTTTTCATATAATCTGATTTTATAAACTGTTTCTTTTTATTACGGTTAGAGGGAAACCAGTAAATGCACTGTCTGTTTTGATCCTCCACGATAGCAGTAATAGAAAAACGAAGTACGGACGTCTCACTGAGCCGCAGACACCCGGGATCTGTGACGCCCTCGGGCCGGGACACTCGTGTGCAGATGGCCCAGCGCCACAGCCCCGTCTGGCGGGTCCCCTTTGCCACCTGAGTGGATCTGAATCGGCAGTGCTGAGAGAGGGTTTCCAACTGGATTTCTTTTTTTATACACAGAAGTGAATTCTAAAACTGTAAATAAAATATTTTTAAATGAAACAAAGCCCACATGGGTCTCAGAGAAGAGCATGTGATTTGCTTTGTGAGATGGTAGCCAAGGAAGCCTCCCGCCTTCCCCCGTCTCCTCTGCTTGGCTTCTGTTCATGGACAGTGCAGAGTCCGTTTTATGTAGAAACAAGAAGGCACATTTTCTTTGTTCTTTGAGTCTTTGTTTCTTTGTTTCTTTCCTTTTTTCCTCTCTCCTCTACTTTTGGGACAGGGTCCCACTATGTAGTCTAGGCTGGCCTTGAACTCACTATGTAACTGAGGTTGGCCTCAAATTCACGGTGATCCTCTTGCCTCAGCCTCCCAGTGCTGTGATTCTAGGTGTGCACCACCGTGTCTGGCTAAGAAGGTGGACTGTCTACACGGCTTTTGTTTTATTTCATTTTGGTGCTGGGGAAGGAACCAGGGCCTCAGGCATGCTACACATGCCCTCTACCCTCACACTGCAGCCCAGCCCCCCACGCCCTGCACGTGGCTCGCTGCCCTGCTGGATGGGCTGGGTGTCTGCTCCATGTCCCGTGTGGTAGCTGTGGGCACACGTGACACCATGCAGCGCAACCCAGGAACTGAATTTTCAACTTTATTTACCTTTAATTAATTTAAACTTAAGTGGCTTCTCATGGCCAGTGGCTTCTGCAGTGGCCCGTGACAGTTCGGGTTGTCCATGGCACATGGAATTTACATTCTGCGTCTCTGCTTATTTGCACTGGCACAGAGAGTGGAGAGGTGACTATTTATTCCCATTCTGGGTCATCCTCAGAGTAAGTAGAACATGTCCTGTTACTTAAGAAAAACATTATTATTATTATTGTTATTGTATATTATTACTATTTTTTGGTACTGGGGATTGAACCAAGGGCCTTTGTACTGAGCTACAACCTCAGTCCTATTTATTTATTTATTTATTTTATTTTTGTTTATTTTTTATTTTGAGGCAGGATCTCCAACTTGTAATCCTCCTGCCTCAGCTTCCAAGAGTGCTGGGATTATAGATGTGTGACGCCATGCTGGCTAAGAGGAGCGTATTACTAACAGCAGTCTTCCCAGAGTTCTCTTTGCACATTGATTGGACTGGGTCAGTCAGTCCTCCCACGTCTATTATCTCCATTTCGCAGTTAAAAGACAGAAGCCCAGAGATGTTAGTTGACTTGCCCAAGGACACACAGCTGGTGGGTGCATGGGTCCTCCCCCAGCACATGACACTTATGTGGGGTTTAGCTTTCATTGGCTGCATTTATAAATGCACCACCTGCATAGGTTTTAATGATGAGGTGACCTCTCCCTTACGCTCTTTCTCTTCAAATTAGTCATAACTGTAGAGATTTGGTGTTTTTGTTTATTTGTTCTGTTTTGCTTTTGCTTTTGGTAGTACTGGGTTAAACACAGGACTTCCACACAGAACTACATACCCAGCCCTTTTTGATTTTATCTTCATTTTGGGACAGGGTCTCGCTAAGTTGACCTCACCAAGTGGGACTTGAACTTGTGATTCTCCTGCCTCAGGCTAAGTGTGAGACTACAGCGTGTTCTACCCTTTACTCTTTTACATTAAGAGCTCTAGATTTGGAGTGATGGACATTGAGGGCCTGAGTGTTCTTGGCAGGAGAAGCTATTCTGGGCCTTTTTGGGCAGATAATGGCATTCTGAGGCCGTCTCTGGCCTTTGCCTCCCAGAGCTCCTGTCACTGTCAACTGTCCTCTGAGAGTCCATCACCCCAGCTGTCAGCCACAGTCTGTGTGAATTTAGTTTCAGTAAATCAAATTGCAAAAAATTTGGTTTTTCACATTTATTGAAATTTTTTCACATGCATAGATTCATTTTGGAAACAATCAGTGTTATTATGATACTGAGTCTTCTCAAACATGGAGGTCTCCTTTGAATCTGGAACATTCCCCAGAGGGCCACATATTGAAGGCTTGGTACTCTTGGAAGGTGCTGGAACTCTTAGGAGGTGGAGCCTAGTGAGAGGAAGTGAGGTCACTGGTGGGTGTGGATGTGAAGGGGATAATGGGACCCTGTCCCTTCCTGCCTCTGTTCACTTCCTGGTCACCATGAGGTAAGCAGCCTCCTTCCTGGCTCCCCTCCTTCCATAAGCTAACCCAGGGACATATCTCATTTCTCTACATTTTCCTCAGTTCCATTTCATTATTGTAATAACATTTTATAATTTTTCCCTTGAAGGGTGTATCATTTGTTAAATATTCCTGGGCCATTATGTAGTATTTTTGCTGTGACTAGCAACAGCAACAAGACTTCTTTTTCCAGTTATAGTTTCTCATTGATCATTGTCAATCTAAAGGAACATTATTAATTTTTCTATGTTTATTTTGCACCTAAAAGTCTTGTTGAACTTCCCAGTTGAATCCAATAGTCTGCACATCTTCGAGAATTTTCTATGTAGGTAATCATACTGTCTGCAGATAACTGTAGGTAGTGTTGACCCATCACTTAATATGCTCACACAGTTAACTTCTCTTGCTCACTCACCCACCCTGAGACCCCTAGGAAATGCTGATGGCCACAGGGGGAAAGAGCCACCTTTGTTCTACAAGTGAAGAGGCAGAGACCTGGGCTTGTTCAAGGTCACCTGCTGAATTAGAGCCAGGCCAAGGCTGGGTCTTCAGGTTTACAAACTTCTCTTTCCTTTATGCTTTCTTGTTTCTTTTGCTTTGGTTAATTTAGTTAACATAAAAACAGCTTGCTGTTGCAGTTCTTTAGACTTTAAACCCATTTCAGCCTTAAAAGAAAGTCAAATGCAGTCTTTTGTGCCAGTAGGACATAATGTATCATTGAATTTTACAGGCCAGCAACCTCTGATTCTTTCCTTAGGAAAGCATGGCAACTATTCTGCAGCTGATACCTGTGTTTCCACTTAGGAAGCCCCTGAAATTGTGTCTCCTTGGTAGTGTGAGGTATTGGGGAAGGTGGCTGTGTTGTGTCTGTCTGCTGTGCTCTGAGGGGTATGTAAGTGTCTCCATCTCACAGGTCAGGGAACAATCTAAGTTTGCCGAGCCTGAATTCAGATCCAGCTCAGACTCCAACACATATGCCCTGCTTGCTATCTACTTGGTTTCCACCATGAGTGAAACATGTGAAAACTACTAGACAAATTCAAATTCAATTTGAAGGGTCAAAGAATTCTTTCCACTGGTTTAGTGTAAAAAGAATGCATTAATAGAAATAAAAAATAAGCAAATGAAGTTGTCTACCAGCATCTCTTCTACACAAATACTGTATATTCAAAGTGATAATAGGTTCAATTCAGCAAATGCCTTGGATAGGCTGGGAACATTGTGCATATCATGTCTTATCTGCATCTTGAATTTGGAAGAAAAGTCTTGCTGGTACCATTTGATGGATCAGAAACCTGGAGCTTGTAGGGATTCAGTAGCAGCTAAGGAGGAGCAGAGCTGGGTCATACCGTGCTCCCTGCAACCAAGAGGCTGACAAGGCAGCCACCCAGCCCAAAGTTGGGGTTCAGTCCCATTAGATTTTCAGTTGAAGCAGTGTGCTCCAGCAGCTGGATTTTGAATCCCTTCCTCCTTATGCATATGTGGAACCCAGGATAGGCTCTGTAATCATGAGTACATGCTCCCAGACAGAGGCGATAGTGTCGATGACGAATAGCCATTACCTAGAACATCTGGCCAGCTGTTCGTCAGGGCTTTAAACAGAGCATGGTGTTTGGTTCTTCAGGTGCACGCCTGGAGTGCAGAGCTCCCCCGATCCTGTGACCTTGGGGTGTGAGGAAAGAGGACGTCAGCAGGTCATGGAATGCAACTTTGTCAAGCACTTTCGCTGCAGATCACATTTCTCTATTTTAACTGTAACTATATTCATACCAACACTACTATAATTTCCACAGCGATGGCAGCGTTAGTGTCACCTAGTCCTGGGGTCCTCTCAACAATGATTTTGAGTTGTTCATGCGTGTGCACAGAGGACATCCATGCGATGCTGTTCTTGGAGAATAGATTTTCACAATATGACTGAATGGTCCTGTTTGAGTTGTATTGTGTCCAGAAAGGAGGACAGAAGAACACGTGGGAAGCGGTTCAGAGTAGCTGCCACTGGGGATGCACTGAGGAAGTCTTCCTCATCCTAGTTTACATAGGCTTCCTTCTGGGTTCCGTTTAGCTGTCTCCCTAAAGCCTCCTTCGGCCACAGGCGGGGTCTTTGAATGGTGGCTGGATCACGGGCTGTAGCTGAGCTGAGCTGCTTTGAGGAGGCGGGGCCTGGCTGGAAGAGGTGTGGCTGGGGCGTGGCCGGAAGGGTGCATCTCCCTCCCTGGCTCCTCCCTTCTCTCTCTGCTTCCCGTCTGCCAAGAAGTGAGCAGCCTCTCGTCACCCAGGCCCCTCTGCCATGTCGCTTCCCAGGAGCAGGCTGACCACGGGCTGAAATGGGAGCCACAGTAACTTTGGAAATCTGTGATAGCTGGTCATGCACTAGCTGGGAGAAAGAAGGCCCTGACTCAGTCTCTCAAAAATCCCAATCTTCACTCACTGCCCTATATAATTCCAGTGTGGCTTTGAATGCACCCACTTTATTGGAGCACTTGAACACAGTTGTCTTTCTCCCCTGAAGATGAGTTGAGTTCATTGAGAAGACTGACTATGTCACAGGAGCAAGCAAGTTTTCCAACCCATTCTGTGTACCTGGAATTTTCTGCCAGGGTTGGCTACACGTTTTCTGAAATAAATCTCTGGAGCAGCTCTCATAACTCCAAAGGCCTGGCTGGTGATCTACCTTTGAAGCCGTCTCACGTCTGTGGGTAAGAGGAGATGTGTGTGCTCTGCTCCTTCGCCTCACAGAGCCGCATGACCACAAGTGAGGTAAGGGCAGGCGCATTTATGTATTGGATAATTTTAATCACATCCTGCAAAACATCGTTAAGATCAGATGACATTTTCAGCTGGCCAGTGTTCTCTAAGGTTGGCCCAGTCTACACACTGTTCACAAGCGACCTCTTTGACCCAAGTAGTGAAACCAGAGAGCCGTCCGGTCACAGCAACTGTCCCCCCCCGTGCATGCAATGACACGGAATGATCGGCTCAGTTTCCCTGATACATAGTCGTTCAAAGACTTGGAGAGCTCTGCAGCTCTGGTGCTGGTTGGGAACAAAAGCGCACATAGTACACCTTTGTGTACATCGTTCTGAAAATCACATTGCACAAAAACAAACATTGCTATTAATTATCAGGACTCATTAACCTTGTGTACCATGGTGACTCATCAATCTCCCGTAACAATTGTGCCTCAGTGTCCTCTGCTATTGCACTGATTTCTCTAGTTATGGTGCCAGCTAAAAGAGGAAGGCACGCCCCCTTTGAACTGCAGCCTCGCCTGAAAGCTCAGGACAGATTTCCTTAGCAGCAGGCAGGATCGGTTCTTCACCAGTCATGAAGGCTCTTAGCTTTAGTAACGCAGCTGGCCACCGAGTATGATGCTCTGATGCAGACACACTTGAGGAAGTGGTGGCCTTCACTAACTGCTTCTGTGGTTTGCGCTCACTTTTTTTCTTTTGAAAAACCTCAAAGGTTTGTCTTTTAAAACAGGTGCTTGGTCTCCATGTGGTGGAGCAGTGTTGAAGGTTTCATGGATTTGTGGTAGAGCCCATCACCACAAATCATACAAAGTGGGCTTGGAGAATGTGAATCCTGTGTTACAACGAACCTGTGATTTAAGTAGGGCTTTTGGTATTTTCTTTTAAATGCAGCTTCGTTTTTGTTGGCGTCTTAGTCTTATGCTGCCTCATCATTCATTCTTTCCTCTTTGCAAAGCTCTTCAGTGGTATTTGTTCTTTATTCATTTTGTCGAGGGTTAGCTGTGGGCTACCAAGGCTGTGACTGAGACAAGTGTGCAGTGTGGGAGATGTCTCAGAGGGAACATCACATAAAATAATGACTGGACCACATACAGAATAAAATGAGTGTCAGATTCTGAATTAAACCTGCCAGCAGATGCAGCTGAATTGTCATTTGCTGCTCATTAATGAGGTTTTGATCTGAGCTTGTACACAGCTGATATGTCATGGTCTCTGAGCAATCACATCCCTCTGCTAATGTTCATCTGGATTTGCAGCTGCTCCCTAGGGCTAGCATCACCACCTCAGCTCCACCCCAGCTCATCAGGATTAGGTTCTCATAAGGAGACCCCCCATGTGCAGGTTGACCTAGGGTCTGGATTCCTATGAGAATCTGATGCCACTGCTGGCTTGACAGGGGGTGAAGCTCAGCTGTGATGTGAGCCTCGGGGAGCAGCTAGAAATACAGATGCAGGCTTGCTGGGATACCTCTGTTCACCTCCTTTGTGTAGCCAATCCCTAGCAGGGGCTGGTCCTGGTCCATGGTCCCAGGATGGGGACCCCTGTGTTAGGTGCAGGCCTGCTTTGGAATGTGTCTCCTTTCCTGCTTTCTAGCAGATCACATGAAGGTGTGGTACGGGCTTCACCTAGATACCACAGCCATCCCCACCAGGCACCGTGCCTGACCCCCCACAGTGCCTGTGGGGTGCACCAGTTTGACCCATCGTCCACAGGCTAGGTCCCCGTGGGGCTTGAGGTTGCCCATCCTGCACCTGACACCTCCTCCAGGGTGGCCTGCCTGCCAGCTGGGTCACTTGCAGCTCTGTCAGTAACTTAGGATCCACGTTTGGGCAAACTCAAGCTAAGGTTAAGTTTTAAATGTATGAGTAATTTTAAGCAAAATACCTGGATTTCTGTATCTTGCCCCATCCACTCCCAGCACTATTTCCCGATTCTTCAGTCTGAGGTAGCATTTTTCTCCCCGTCACCTTCTCTCTGCTCTTCTGTTACCGCTGGTGTCGCTGACGCTTACGTCCTTTAACCATCCGTGAATCCTCGTGGCGTTTTCCCTGTAGGTTGATTCTAAGAGCTGAACACTAACCGGTGAGTCTCCGTTATTACCCCACGCGGGGCTGCCCTTCCTTCTCCACGGCGTCGTGGGGGAGCTCCCAGCACCTGTGTCTGAGGGGTCCCCCGCTCGCACCTCCCCGTTCCTCCTAAGTGGGCGTCCGATCTGCACCCCCGGGGAGCAGTCACCACCTCAGTGTCTGCCAGCTTCTGCTCCAAGCCGGGCGTCTTGGATGTGTGCTCCCGAGCCTTGTCCTCTCCCATTATGCGCTGACTGCTTTCCAGACCTGTTCTACAGCCAGGCTCCTGGCTCTCTGCTCTGTGCCCAGCAGAGTTGATTCCACAGTGTCTTTTTGTACTACTCCTTCGTTTCTAGTAGTCTTCATTCTTCCTTTGTTGTGGTGCAGCCTTCAGCGATTTCTGTAGGAAGAAAGCTAGGAGCTTTGCTTTGCTGAACCCTTGTGTGATTAAAAATGTGTTCACCTCGGACTTATTAATGGTTCAGCTGCATAGACAATTCTTACATCCATTAACCCGAGTATAATATCATTGGGGAAATTAATTTTCTAATAGAAACTTGAATGCTTTCAGCATGGTCTAATACCCAGTTTTGCTGATGTTAATATGAATCTAAATTCTCTGGTGCTGACCCATTTTTTCTGTCTGCAGATGCTTTACTTTTTTTATATCCTTGATACCCTGACATTTCAGAAGTGTCTACATAGTCTTGAATCATTTTCTATTCATTTCGCTGGAACTGAGTGGATCATTTAAATGTGAAGGCTCCGATTAAATTCCCTGCCACCTTCTTTCTCTCCCGCAGGTGTTGATCACCCCTGCCTCCCGCTCTCCTCTGAGGTCCCGAGCTGCCACCCTGCACCTCTGGCTGTCACGCATCTGCCCTGTGTCCCCAGGGTTACGTTGGTGCTCTCTTTCAACGCTTCTGTTTAATTTTTAAAACCAGAAAAGATACCTTTGCATTTCACGAGCCATTTATTGTTCTTTCTTCCATGTCTGGAGCACGCGGTCCTGTTTTGTCCGTGTGACAGACTCGAACCCCTCTAAGGACACCGCGGAGGGGAGCTCCTTCCCGATGGCTCATTGGTCCCCGAGTTAGGTCTGTTTCCTCTCAGGTCGTTTATTCCTGTTTGTTTTGTCGGTAACTTTCTATTTTGTGCAGTTAGCGTTCTCAGTGTTGAACCCAGAGCCTTTGCACTAAGCTACATCTCCAGTCCTCTCACAATTAGTCCCTTTGGAAGTTGTAGTGGTTGATTGATTATGTCAACTTGAAACATTTAGAGGCCTAACTAAAAGAGCTTAGGAATTCTACACCCTAGGGTGTAGAAGACCCGCCCTATGGTGGGTCATCACCAAGATGGTATAAAGAGAAGGAGGAAGAACAATTCCATTCCATTCTTTGGAGGAGCTCCAGTCTTTGCCTTTGGTTTGGACATCGTCTCCTGGCTTCCAGCGTAGACTGTTCTGCTTTCCGGCGAAGACTCTTCAGCCCTCCAGTGTAGACCTTTCGGCTCTCCGTTGCAGACCCATCAGCCTGCTGGTGTGGACTTGCACAGAACACTGGTGTGAACCCCAGACCTTGGAGAGAGTCCTTCGGCCTCCAGCGTGCAAACAACTTTCGCACGCTTCCTCATTCGACTCTGTGGCTGACCATCATAAGCCTATCCTGTAATTTCTATACCTTTGTATATCTTTGTAATTTCTGTTTCCTCTAGTAAACCCTAACTGATACAGAAGTCATTTTTGAATTTTGAGACAGAGTCTCACTAAGTCGCTGAGTTGCTCAGGCTGGCCTCAAACTTTTGATCCTCCTGCCTCAGCCTCCCAGAGTGCTGGGATTACAGGTGTGTGGCACCATGCATGCTCTTCTGTTGCTAACTTTTAAGGAGGGGAAACGTGTTGATCAGTGTCTGTGGGTAGCCGCAGTGGGCTGTGTAGACTGGGTGGGCCCTGCAGGAAGAGCAGAGACGTCTGACGGACTTAAGGTGATGAGGCCAGTGGGGAAGGAGGCTGAGGCCCAGACCCCCCAACGCCGGCCGGGCTGGGCGCTCCTGGCTCCCAGGTATTGATCCATGCAGAGCCCGCAGGTTTGCTCCTCCCCCAGAAGCCAGCGGTGCGTGCTGCACGGCCGCCCGCAGCTGAGTTTGCAGGTGCGTGGGCCGGGTGCCGGCTGGATGGCTCAGTGGTTAGGGGTGGGGTAGCTCTCTCCTCCGCCCTCCCTTGGCCCCACTTCTCCCTCATGCCTGGGGGCTGCGGCCGTGGTGCCGTCTGAAGCCCCTCCCTGCACCCTGGGCTGGCTTTCTCCATGCAGGCGTTGTGGCCTCGGCCCTTCACACCGGGGCCCCTCTCGCCCTTCCACTGTTGGCTCCCTTTGCTCTAAGAGAGTTTTATTCCTTTATTTCCTCACTATCGTCTTAGTGGTGTAACAGGGAGGAGGGAGGCCACACTCTGTCCCGTGCTGTCTACCATGCGGATGCGTGCATTTCTGAGTTTCCTGCTCGCCCTCAGCCAGGCGGGTGTGGATGGGGCCCTGGGGTCCGGGAGCAATGCCAGGTATGGTTTGCTCCTTAGGAAGATGTGTTGGGGAGGGGTGGCATCCTGGCTGTGCTCCTGGGTCCCAAACCTTTGGTGGCCTCCCTAACTCGGCGTCCGGCCATCAGGAGCAAACTCAGAGCCACTGCTTGCCCGAGCCGCAGCTCTGAGCCAGAAGGGGTGGCCGCCTGTCACAGCCCGGGCTCACGTCGGGGAGGGCTCCCCACCCTGTCCCGGTGTGTCTGCAGCCAGTGCTGTCCTGTGGGGGTCCCTGTGGCTCATGGCACGGAGGTGCAGGCCCCCTGGGCCCAGGACAGTGACCCTGGCACCTGGCTGGGCTTCTGTGCTGTTGGATGCCCCCCATTCAGGCCCACGCTCGCCTGTCTTGAGCAGTGCCCACTCCAAGCAGCTCGGAGCAGGGTCACCAATTAAAGCAGGAAACAAAACATTTCCTGAGCCCGTGTGGCCTCCAGCCTCCCGCTTCCTGCCGCCCTGGTGAGCTTGTCGCCGCCTTTGATCGCTGGCCCTGCCGCGCTCTGTGTGAGGCCGCGTGACGTCTTCATTATCCCTCCCGCCTTGGTTTCCTCCCTCTCCCTCTTTCACAGGCCTGGGTCTCCAGCCCCTCAGCCGCACAGCGCGAGGGGCGCCTTTCCTGTCCCCTCCTCCGGGACACTCCTCCCTTGGGGCTCGGAACAGAGCTGTCACCTGCAGGCCCAGGCGATGGCTGTCGGCCACTTCTCGGCCACAATGGGCTCTCAGAGCCGGGCGGCCTGGCCTGGGCCAGGTGCCAACTGCCACAGAGCGGCAGCTCAGCGCGCAGGGGAGGGGGCTGGCAGCAGCCCCGGCGGAGCCGCCACCGACGCGCTGTGGGGTCCGGAGTGAGTCTCTTGACCTCTGTGCAGCTCCTGTCCCGGAGAAAGTGGGGTGGAATCGGCCATGAGCCGGCGCTGCGTCCGGGCCGTGTGCTTCGTGTGCCTCCGTCACACACGCACACGAGCCGTGCACGGTGCACCACAAGTGCGCGTGCCCGTGGGGGCAGACGTAAGTATCTGGTGCACAGAGACATGAAGATGCGTGCACACACGAGCGTTCACAGACGCACCCTCCTTCCCCGTGCAAACCACCCTGGCGGTGCACACAGACGCAGTGGCGTGCTCACACGCACTGCTGTAAGCAGACACACGCCTGCATCATGGGCTTCTCCTCACAAAATAGGCATGAGTGTCCACCTGATCCCCACACATAGACATCACACCGAGGTGTGCGTACCCCACGGGAAAAACATGGTGAGTGTTTGAAGTTTTAAAAACCTATGACAGTAGAGGACAAATTATCATTCAACTCCCTCAGAATGTCACCTCTCACTTCAGACGCCCCTGTTCCATGGCTCTTGCCGCTTCCTGCAGCGGCTCTGGCGTCCTCTTTCCTGAGTGTCTTTAGTTGCACTGTCCTGGCTGCCTCAGCGTCCTGAATGGGCTCAAAACAGTGATCT
The DNA here is from genome assembly GCA_004363535.1 of Dasyprocta punctata. NCBI lineage: Eukaryota > Metazoa > Chordata > Mammalia > Rodentia > Dasyproctidae > Dasyprocta > Dasyprocta punctata. The sequence continues at coordinate 26,225 of RJWM01016337.1, read as the reverse complement.
TGCATGGTTATTCTGACTTTGGGGAGGGTCCGGAAGTCGCGAGGTGCTGGATCCTGTGGGGAAGGTTGATGAGGACGTGGCGTCGTGTTTTTACCAGCCCGCCTTTCTGTTGGATGGCGCTCAGCAGCAGCACTCACTGGATTTTTGATCACACCTCATAAAGACACTCAGGAAAGAGGCTTCCGGAGCTGCTGCAGAAAGTGGCAGGAACAACGGAATGAGTGTGTTTAACGTGAGGGAGAGAACCCTGGGGCATCAGTGGCGATGTCTCTGTTACTGTAATACACTTTTTAATGGAGTGTACACTGTATTGTCTGATCACACCCCATCAGACACTGAGACACGTGCACCAGACAGAGACACACTTACTCACACGTGGGTGTGTCCTCCACAGGGCTACGCAGACATGTGCGTGCCAACTGGACTTCTGAGGCCATCAATAGGGGCAAAACGAAATGTCACCTTTTCACGTCAAGAAGGCCGACAGCACTGGGGGCATCCCTGGGACCCTACCCGCTCTTCTCATGCAGCAGCTGACAGCCAGGCGCCCCGGAGTGACGGTCACCAGCCTGGCACAGGGACGAGCACAACCCGACAGCTCATGGGCCCCACCTGGAGGGCTTCGGGCTGTCCAGGGACACAACCCAGTCAAGCCAGAGCCAGGTGTGACCCCTGCCCTGGGACTGGCTGTGGGCTGGGAGGAGGACCAGTGCCTCCTGCCAGGGAGGAGGGCCGAGAGGCTGCAGGAGGGGTCCCATGGCAGAGGAGGGACCTTGCGCCTGGACACTGTGATGCTCCTGTATCTCCTGCACGACTTCCTGTCGTGCCTGGGGATCCGCGCCACAGGCTGCCATGGCCTGGGTGTGGTTAGAGTTCTGACTCGGAGGTCGGTGTGCTGGGGCTCGGTCACCAGCATGCTATGCGGGAGCCCATGGCACTTTTAATAAAGGGATGTGGTGGGGGGTGCTTAGCTTGCCAGGGCTGCTGCCCTCAAAGGGAGTCCTGGTCTCCCGAGTGAGTTCTTTCTCCAGGGCGAGCTGTGACAGTTCCTGGCCAGCCCCAACCTCCTCTCCCGGGATGTGACTGCTGCCTCCCTTGTGCGGTGCCGCTGCCTCTGCCATGGGGCCTGCCTGACAGCCACACCGTGCTGTTTGGACCATTAGGCTCCCAACCCAGGAGATAAATCTCTTTTCTATGTCTTGTCAGCCTGCCGCGGGTATTTCCTTACAGTGACGAGCAACAGACTGACGCAGACGCTGCTTCCTAAGGGTGTCTGCTGCGGTGTCCTCGGTCCCTGAGCTCCTCCAGGAGGCCACTCACCTGCACTGGGAGGCCTGCGGTGGCTTTAGGGCCTCCCTGGGAATAGAATGCATGAGGCTGAGACCATCATGGGAAGCTCCCTTGGGCTCTCTCTGTGGGTCCTGGGGTTGCGAGCCTGGCATGCATGCAGAGGAGTTCTGCTCTCCAGAGGCAGTGATGCCAGGAGACCACAGGAGACAGCGGACGGAGAGGGCTGCTGGGGCTGCTGCCTTCGATCCAGCCCCGGCTGTGTGCACCTCCCCGGTCAGGCACCACTGCGAGTGAGGAACCTTCTGGTCACCCTGGCTCAGAATTTGGGCTCCCTGGCTGACACCAAGAGGGGCAGAGACAGAGAGCTGAGCCCTGCCAAATGCACATTCAGGAACCAAGCAAACCTTGCAATTGGCTTAACCCACTGAGGTTTTTTTGGGGGAGAGGGGCGGGGGACAGAGTCTCCCTATGCGTCTCAGGTTTGTCTTGATCCTGCTATGTAGTACAGGCTGGGTTTGAACTTGCAGTGCTCCTGCCTCAGTCTCCCAAGTGCTGGGATCACAGGTGTGGTCCACTGAGCCCGGCCAGCCCCTGAATCTTGCTGTGGTTTGCTACTTAGCAGTAGACAGCTAGGGCATCTGTTCAAGGATGAGCCCAGTCTCTTACCACTAAGGACTGAGACAAGTTTTGCAAAGTCTGGCTACTCTTGGAGCACTTAGTCCAGCAGTGAAGTCCTCCTCTGGGAATGCTGAGACTCCTCACATGCACGTGGCCTTCTGTGACTATGGTCCTGCATGTCACCTGCTGTCCTGCCGCTGCAGGACTTTATATGGGTTATCATTAAGTCTAAAAATTTTAAATACTTTGGTCTGTTCCAGTCTATGAGTTTTCCTGCCCTTTTCTGTTACGTTCATATGCTGTCATGAATTTGCTCATTTTGAGGAGAACCATTTCCATGATGGCTCTGACCAGAGTGTCTCCTCCTGAATTTCCTATGCGGTTAGTGTAGCTCTCTGGCTCTTCAATCATCCACTGCTCAGTGGATGTCACTCTCTTGCTATGTAGGGTACATTTTGTGTTTCTCATGTTCTGCTCCTTTTTGGGTTTTTCAATCTTGAGTTTTTTCTGTTGTGGTTCTAAGACTTCTATGTGTGTGCTAATGTCTTGGTTGGGTGGTTGGTCTGCTGCTTCTTTGAAGATTTGCAGCATCTGTTTCCTGACCTGCAGTCTGATTGTGTAGTCAAGGTAATCTATTGCATTAGATGTGTCTCTGCTCCTGCAGTAGAATGATGTCTTGTTTACACATTCTGGCTCTTTGTTTAAAAAGTAGTTCACTATGTATTTTGCCATATTTGCCTCTTTCACATAGCCTTTTTTAGTTGCCTGGTCTTTGTATGTGAGCAGATCAACTCAATTACTCTCCTCTACCATTTTTCTGAATTGAATTGCTTGATTAACTGCCAAATTTTTGTTGAGGATGGTTAGTAGGTATTTTCCCTAGTCGATTGCTAGTGTTTTCTGAGTCCAGTTAGCAATCCTGTTTTTATTATTACCATTAATGTGCAGTAAGACATGGAAATGTCCTCCCAAGTAGCTACCAACCTCCTCCTGTAGATACAGGATTATGTCCTCTGGCTGCAGTTTTCTCACAGTGAAAAAATGAAACGTTTCTGAGAAGTTGCCAGTAGGTTACTCACCACAGCTTGTGACTTGGTAGTTGGCTGGATCTGTCTCTGCAGTCTATGGATTTGACGTGAGGCTCTGTGATGTCAGCGATGCCTTTCTGTTTGCTTTTCTTGCATTTGTCCAACCAATTAATTTCGATGTCATCTATGGTGATGTCTTTTGTCTTAAATATGAGTCCTATGCAGTCTATGTGAGCATATTTTTTGAGCCAGTTAATAGCATTGATGATCCCGTCTTGATTCTGTGCTGCCATGTCTGTGTCTGCTCTGAGCTCTAAGAAGATTCCTTTTATATCCTTGTGTGGGTGTGCCAGCTTTATGATTGGCTCTGTGTGAGTTACATTTGAAAAGAGTGCATTTTTGTGTTTAAAAATAGCTGCCTATTTTTAGGCGCACTATATTTGGCACTAAGTGAACACACCCTTGTGTTAAGATTCAAAACTCTTACCTTTCTAATCTTTCTGAGACTACCCAAACATCTTCATGCTGAGACTGAGACCAACCAACCATCTTCATGCTGAGACCAACTGAGACCAACCACCAACCATCTTCACACACACCAAACAACCATCTTCATGTGTGCTTTGCACACTGCTTATACAGTTCAGGTTGTTGGTTGGTGTCTTAGTTACTTTTCACTTGTTGCTGAGACAGAATACCTGACACCTAACATTAGGGAAGGAAAAGTTTATTTCTTACAGTTTTCTGGGGGTTTCAGTCCATACTCAGTTGGCTCCAAGGCAGCATGGCATGGCAGGGCAGCCATTCATGGTGGCCGCCAAACAGCAAGGTGAATTGACAAGAGAGGGTAGAAGAGCAAAAGAAGAAGATGTGCATTCCCTTTGCCCTTACACTGTATGTCGGCTCCACCCCTGGGCGGGTGCAGCACTCACATCCCAGTGCTAGACAACAAACCAATCAGGAACACCAGACTCAGCCCCATCCAAATTACGAGTTCTTGGGGGGACACAGGATCATCCAATACATTCCACCCCTGGACCCCCAAGGACTCATGTACATCCTTAATACAAAAGATATTTAGTCCATCTCCAAGAGTTGCCAAAGTCCTAACAGTTTCAGCACTGTTGAAAAGTCCAAGTCCCAAATCTCCTCCGAGATCTATGGCAAACTCTTAACTGAAACCCCCTGTACAAATGAGAACGAGGTTAAACTCTTCCAACATATAAAGGGACAAGATAAACATTACCATTCCAAAAGCTACAAACAGGGAAATACAAAGCAAGTCCAAAATCTAGCAGGGCAAACATTAAGTCCTGGAGTTCTCTGTTCAGCATCTTAAGCAATCTGGTTGCAAGCTCCAAAAACCTTGAGTGAGCCCACCCACATGGCACTTTCAGGGGTCTTAACTTCCATAGCTTTCCTTGGATGATCCATGTTCCTTGGTTTCACCCTTACATCTTTATACATTGCTCTCTGCAGGTGAGGCAGAAGCTGCCTTAGCCTTTTCTGTGCATTTTCCTTGCACCTAAAACCAGTGGATGCCACCAAGGTCCACTGCCATCTGGAGCAGTAGCCAGGCTTTCCTCTCTCTTGGCTGTAGGGCTCGACTGCCTGGATTGCTGAGTTCTCTGAACCTGATTGTGCGAAATAGCTTTTCTATGTCACCGCCATTCTGGAATCTGGTGTGGTTGCTGCTATTCTGGAATCTCGTGCAGCTGCCACCCTTTTGAAACCTCCCGTGGCCTCTGTTGCCACTATGGAACATGGAGCTCTGTGACTTTTTCCTCCGAGCAAACTCTTTCACTTTTCAAGGCCTGAGGCTGCAAAGGGTGGAGGCCTGCTGCTTCCTGGGATGCCCCCAGGCCATTCTTTTCACTCCTTTGTTCCTTCTCAGCAATCAAGATCTCAGCTCTATTTTTATAGTCCACAGTTTCCTGGCCAAAGTCACAAGGTTTTAAATCATCATACTGGACTCTGTGCTCTTGATTTGTGACATAAATCTGGCTAAGAGCCCCCAAAAAGAGCCAGGCCACCATTTCAACATTTGGCTGCTTGTAATTTCTTTTTTAAGACTAATCAGTCCTCTGCCCTTAATCTCAGTATCAGGCAGTCTCTGGGCATAGGCAGAATGCAGACAAACTTTCTGCCAAACCATAACACACGTTGTGTGGTCTAGCCACCAATGCAGTCCTTCTTCCCAGCAGAAACCTCCAAAACCTGGTCTTTACCTACAGGCTTTTTATCAACCTTTTGGTCTCCTGGGCTCTGACCAGAATCTCCCATGCAGAATGGTCTAAGCTGTTCCAGCTTTATACATTCAGGTGACATCTCAGAACCTTTCCAAACTCTTCCCACAGGAGCCTGGTCTTTACTGGCAGGCTTTCTACCAGCCTTCTGGTCTTCTGAGCTCTGACCAGAGTCTCCCATACAGAACAACCTAAGCTGTTCCTGCTCTATGCATTTAGTCAACATCTCTGAACCTTTCCAAACTCTTCCCACAAGCCATTTCCAAAAGTTCTTGAAGCACATGGTCAGGAATATTCACAGCAGTGACCCAACTCTCTGGTACCAAATTCTGTCTTAGTTACTTTTCATTTGTTTCTGGGACAAAATACCTGATGCCCAAAATTAGGGGAGGAAAGGTTTATTTCTTACAGTTTTCTGGGGGTTTCAGTCCATACTCAGTTGGCTCCAAGGCAGCGTGGTGTAGCGGGACAGCCATTCATGGTGGCCGCCAAACAGCAAGGTGAATTGGTGAGAGAAGGCAGAAGAGCAAGAGAAGAAGATGTATGTTCCTTTCACCCTTACACTGTTTATCAGCTCCACCCCTGGGTGGGTGCAGCACTCACATCACCAATCCCAGCACTAGACAACAGGAATGCCAGCCCCATGCAAATTATAAGTCTTTGGGGGTACACAAGATCATCCAATACACTTGGTCTGTCATGCAATTCTTTCTGAGACCAACCAACCATCTTTACACTAAGACCACCTGAGACCACCACCAACCATCTTCATGCTGAGACCAACTGAGACCAACCAACCATATTCGTGTGTACCAACCAACCATCTTCACATGTGCTTTGCACGCTGAGACCAACCAACAATCATCACGCTGAGACCAATTGAGACCACCACCAACCATCTTCACACTGAGACCAACTGAGACCAACCAACCATCGTCATGCACATCAGCCAACCATGTTAAACATAGGTGTGTCAATATAAGGCTCACCAAAACTTTGGATGGTAGGTTTGGTTTCATAGATGATAAAGAAATACCAAATATCTTTAAGACTCTAGAAGAGACTGGCTACCATCCAACAATGAGCAACTATGCTGAACATCGGTCAGATATGCCATTTTTGGGAGGAGCGACGGGAGGAGTCTGAGAATATAAAACCAGACTCTCCTGTCAAAGCCATAGCAGAACTCAACCTAGTAGAGTCTTAAAGATATTTGGTATTTCTTTATCATCTATCAAACCAAACTTACCATCCAAAGTTTTGGTGAGCCTTATATTGACACACCTATGTTTAACATGGTTGGTTGATGCGCGTAAAGATGGTTGATTGGTCTCAGTTGGTCTCAGAATGTTGAGAATTGTGTGACAGACCAACCAACCACCTGAACTGCATAAGCAGTGCACGAAGCATGTGTGAAGATAATTGGTTGGTGCGTGTGAAGATAATTGGTTGGTGCGTGTGAAGATGGTTGATTGGTCTCAGTTGGTCTCAGTGTGAAGATGGTTGGTTGATTTCAGAAAAGGTAAGCACGTGAAGCATGTGTGAAGATGGTTGGTTGGTATGTGTGAAGATGGTTGGTTGGCCTCAGTTGGTCTCAGTGTGAAGATGGTTGGTGGTGGTCTCTGTTGGTCTCAGTGTGAAGATGGTTGGTTGATTTCAGAAAAGGTAAGCA
>RJWM01016337.1:0-19271 GCA_004363535.1 Dasyprocta punctata | reverse complement strand
ATGTGAAGATGGTTGGTTGGTATGTGTGAAGATGGTTGGTTGGCCTCAGTTGGTCTCAGTGTGAAGATGGTTGGTGGTGGTCTCTGTTGGTCTCAGTGTGAAGATGGTTGGTTGATTTCAGAAAAGGTAAGCATGTGAAGCATGTGTGAAGATGGCTGGTTGGTATGTGTGAAGATGGTTGGTTGGCCTCAGTTGGTCTCAGTGTGAAGATGGTGGTGGTCTCAGTTGGTCTCAGCATGAAGATGCTGGTTGGCCTCAGTGCGCAACACACACGTGAAGATGGTTGTTGTTACACATGAAGATGGTTGGTTGGTCTCAGTTGGTCTCAGTGTGAAGATGGTTGTTGGTGGTCTCAGTTGGTGTCAGCAAGACAATGGTTGGATGGTCTCAGAAAATGTAAGCACGTGAAGCACATGTGCAGATGGTTGGTTGGTGTGTGTGAAGATGGTTGGTTGGTCTCAGTTTGTCTCAGCATGAAGATGGTTAGTTGGTCTCAGTTGGTCTCAGCATGAAGGTGGTTGGTTGGTCTCGGAAAAGGTAAGTGCATGAAGCGTGTGTGAAGATGGTTGGTTGGTGCGTGTGGAGATGGTTGGTTTGTCTCAGTTGGTCTCAGTCTGAAGATGGTTACTGGTGGTCTCAGTTGGTCTCAGCATGAAGATGGTTGGTAGTGGTCTCAGCTGGTCTCAGAGTGAAGATGGTTGGTTGGTCTCAGTTGGTCTCAGCATGAAGATGGTTGGTGGTGGTCTCAGTTGGTTTCAGCGTGAAGATGGTTGGTTGGTTTCAGCAGGTGAAGCACACGTGAAGATGGTTGGTTGGTGCGTGTGCTGAACATTGGTCAGATATGCCATCTTGGGAGGAGTAATGGGAGGAGTCTGAGAATATAAAACCAGACTCTCCCAGCAAAGCCACAGCAGTCCTCAACCAAGAGGACTGGGACTGCTTCTCCATGTCATTGCTGGACATTGATGCATGGGACAGATGCTCACCGAAAGGCAGCACAACTGAAATATCAGCGACTTCCAAGGACTCCAGCAGCAAGCCATCCACTTCAGACGCTGGAGCTAAGCTTGATTCCTTTGGCCTGGAGCAACGGCACAAGGTTCAGCCATACATGTGGGAAGCGGACGACTGGTGGTTTGACGAAATCATCTAAGAACCCAAGCCACTAATATCAAACATCAACAGATCTAGAGAAGGTGAGTCCAAGAATGCATGAGGTAAGCCACCAACCAACCAACTTTACTTGGGCATTTCCCTAATACATCTCTCTGGCTCACAGTATATACCTTGCTGGGCTACAAATATCTGGGACCAGGCAACATTCTTGACCAGGGTGAACCAACCAACCCAAGTGATTCGGCTACCAGACAACACAACAGACACTCGCATCTTCTCCAAGAGAGTGGTAATAACCCTTACTTCTGCTTCAACAGAGCTGACCATCAATTTCTACAAGACACCAACAAAGCAACTGACTGGGGGGGCTGGCTCAGCAACAAAGTTTTCAAGATAAAGAAAGCTATCGCACCAGAGATGGCACCTCCAAACAAGAAGCAGAAAACCAACTCACTGTAAGTAAAAAGAGACCTGAACCTAAACATATTTTCATAAACTTAGCAAAAAAAAGGAGAAGTAGAGGGAGTTAAAGCGAGAGAACAGATGGCAGACCAGACTGAAAATATGGAGACTGACCAACAATCTGGCACTGATCCTGCCCAGTCTGGAACTATGGGGGGTGGGGGAGGGATCAGGAGAAGTACGGGAAGCTATAATAATACCACTGAATGGAAATATGATGGTGACACCGTCACAATAACATGCAATGCTAGCAGACACATAATACTCACAGAGGCAGAAAGCAACGAGTACACTCTACAGCAGACAGCCAATGTGCAAGGCACAGCAGGGCCCAAGGACAATGCTTGGAAAGATAATGGCCATGCACAAATACTCACTCCATGGTTCTCGCTGGATGCTAATGCTTGGGGGGTGTGGATGCGTCCTGGGGACTTCTATCACATGGCCACCACATGCAAAGACTTGCAACTAACCTCACTAGAACAAGAAATCTTTAACATTAGCATTAACACAATCACTGAAAGTACCACACAACCACCTCAAACACAATACACAAATGATCTAACAGCCACAATGCTCATTGCAGAAGACACAAACAGCATCTTTCCATGGGCTAGTGATGGTGGCCTTTTATCTACACTGGGATATAAGCCGTGGCAAACCAGCCAATTAGAACAGTATGGGTATTATGTTAATTTCTTTAATGAATTTATTAAGAGTGGTGATAATTCTGGGGTGGGGGAAATCATACATGCGCCAAACTGGAAACAATTTTTTATGGCATTTGAAAACTCTATCCCTATTGAAATGCTGAGACCTGGTGATAGCTGGTACTCTGGAGTGTACACATTTAACACCAAACCAATCAACCTCAGAAAAAATGTGCAGGACACAAGAATGCTGGGAAGGGGACCAAGGATTAAAGCAAATTACCAAGATGCAAAAAGAGCTGAAGTGATAGAGAGCAAAAAAGCCACTGGCATCAGAGCAGGCAGACCAGATACCGTCTACTCAGAAGCTATAAGAAAGAGACAGCATCAAGTAGGCCACTTATTTCCAGAATACATTTTTGAGACTGGTAAAAGTGGTCCTACAATTGCACCAGGGCCAATAGGAGCACAAGAAATGGTTCTAACAAGGAACCCAGACAAAAGGTGGGTTGGGGGTGATAATGGGACCATGAGAACATGCTACAGTTATGCACATGGAGGGAAGGAGCACGGCACGAGTGAGGAATTTCAGGACAACAAAATTTTGGAGTCCCTGTGGTGGCAGGAAGGGCAGGCATCTAGCACAAGGAAGAGTTGGTGGCAAAGATATGTTGGGGGACAGCCTCCAGAGACCAACCATACTCAATCAGTCAGTGACAACAATCCCACTATAAATCAAAAGAGGGGAGACCTCCGAACCATAAACACATACAGTGACTTCACATCTGTGGAAACCACGGGTCCACTTTACCCACACGGACGAATTTTTGACAAGGCGGAACCCCACCATAAGCAGCCAAATTTCAAACAGGCTGCGTCATTCATACTTAGAGACAATGGGCCAGGTTAGCTTTTTCTCAGGCTTAGCCCACGGTTCACAGATCAGTTTAAGCAGAACCAACTTCAAAACACCAAAATTCAAACATTTGCAAGCTTTTACTGGAAAGGGAAGCTAACTGTTAAGGCCAGACTAAGGGCACCGCACACATTCAATCCTTTAACACCGATACACGATCCAATTGACGAAGGCAGCTTTACACCGGATCACAAGGGCCAGATATCATTTTCTGCATAGCCTGGAAAACTAGTCCCATTCTATGCCTAGTGAACACTTGTATTATTGTGTGACAGTTGCAGTGGAACTGTGTTTTAATTGCTGTGTGTCTTATTCCCCAATAAAATTAGTTGGTTGCTGTGCTGGGCATCAAAAATACCAAAAAAATTAATAAAAGATCTAAAAGTTAGATAACAGTCTGAGCCTCTTAGGATACCAACCAACTAACCACACTTGGCATACCAACCAACTACTATGGGGTACCAACCAACAAAACACCCTTGGGATACCAAACAACTAAACAACCTGTGCTTGGGATACCAACCAACTTGGGATACCAACCAACTAAACACTCTGTGTTTGGGATACCAACCAACTAAACTCCCTTGGGATGCCAACCAACTAAACACTCTGTGTTTGGGATGCCAACCAACTACTATGGGATACCAACCAACTAAACTCCCTTGGGATACCAACCAACTAAACACCCTGTGTTTGGTGTACCAACCAACTTGGGATACCAACCAACTAAACACCCTGTGGGATACTAACCAACTAAACATTCTGTGTTTGGGACACCAACCAACTAAACACCCTTGGGATACCAACCAACTAAACACCGTGTGTTTGGGATACCAACCAACTAAAACCCTCTGTTTAATTAGGGGCGGGTGGGTGGGCATTACATAGAGAATCAATTGAATCATCTTCCTCCATCACACCAACGAACTTGGGATACCAACCAACTAAACACCCTGTGTTCGCAATACTGACCAACTGAATACCCTGTGTTTAATTAGGTGGGGGTGGGCGAGTACTACATAGAGAATCAATTGCATCCTCCTCCTCCATCTCACCAACCAAACAGTCCCTGGGCCTGAAAAGTCAAGTGAAGTGACCAGTGACAGTCCTCAGCGTATGTAGGATTGTCTTTGAATCCTCAGGGTGGTCCTGTGAGACAGGCTGAGTTCTCTCAGCAATGGAAGGCGCAGCCCCACGTGGTGAGTGACATCTAAGGCCAGGAGCCCCGTGTCACCTGCTCCATGATGGGCTGATGACATGAATGCAGACAGTACTGTTGTCACCCCCAGGAAAGTCAAGAGGCAGAGTGAGCGCTCTTAGTTCAGACACCTGCTACAAACAGCTCTGCTCATCAAGGACCAGCGTTCTTACGCCATACAGTCACTGGATTCGGCCGCTCTCTGGGCAGCCAGCTCCTAGGGGGCAGGTGGCCCGTGGGGCTGGGCTCAAGGAGGAGGGAAGCCGCTGCCCCTGAAGCCCAGGGCAGGCGTGGGGGAGTGGTCCCAGTTGCATCCACACCGACTTTGTTCCTTTCCTGTCTCTTAGCCCAAGGTTGATGCCCAGGTCAGACGCGGGAGGATGCTCTACAAGGCAGGGCGGAGCGTGGCTTGTGATGCCTGGGCCCCATGTGCAGAAATTCGTAGGTGCGAAGGAGGCCCCAGGGCACTCTGAGTGTGGGTCTGAGACTGTGTCAGCCTCAGGCTTGCAGGACTCAGTGCGTACGTGTGTGCACCTCTGTGTGTGTGAGTGTGTGTGTGGGAGGGGGGCGTGCACCCACACAGGACTTACCCATGACTTGCAGTGAGGTGGACAGGTTTCCTTTCCTCCCAGACTGGTGTCTCTTCCACCCCACGTCACCCAAGGCCCCTGGAGTGCTCAGGCGTGGACCCGGCAGCGCCACCGGGGCTGGTGGGGGCAGATTGGCTGGCAGGGGGCAGTGAGCCTGCATGGGTGTCACAGCTGACCTCGCCGGTTGCATGTGAGTTACTTTATATGCTTTCAGTTATAATGCGTTTAAGAATTTCACCACTGATTTTCTTTCCACCCCTCTCGCTTTCTGATAAGCTTTCCTGAGCAGAAGCAGAAAGCAAGAAAACAGCGTTACTGCTCACCTCGGATCATTATTACGTCTCATTGCCCGCAGTTCTTACTGATGTTTCATTGCTACTTACAGCAGTCTGGGGTGATTAGAGTTGTAAATCCCTGACTATTTTGGCAGAACATTTGTGGAAACCTATAGTTCAATAAAATACGCACATACTCGATAATTTCACTTTTATTACCCACACCAGAGAAATATCCGTCTCTCTGCACAAGAAAGCACATGAAGGAAGTAGATTATGGCAACATCTGGGATGATACAAATTCAGAGAGAACCTAAATATTTATCAAAAGGAGTAGGGGCAAATAAACTGAGATTCATCCCAGGAAGGGAATCCTCTGCGGTGGATAAGAAGGATGAGCCCGCTCTGCAGCGGAGGGCAGGGAAAGATCCCAGGATACATCCCTGTGATTCCGGAGGAACTGCTCAGTGGGGCGAGCTTTCGGAAAGAAACCAAACCAGAGTTCCAGCTGGGCCACATGTTTCCAAGGCGCAGTCACAGAAACAGCCGGAAGGCGAAGTCCCCATGGTTGCTGTGGGTGCCCTAGGGAGGGCTAGAATCAAGGGCACTCTTAACCCCTAAGCTCATAGATATTTTTTTTTAAATGATGAAATGTTACTCAGGTTTATCTATGCACAGGTTGAATATGCTGTGTCTGAAGTGCTTGAGACCAGAAGTGCACTGGGTTTTGGATTTTAAGAAGATTTTGCTGCATCCACAGTGAGATTTCTCGGAGATGGGCTTGAAGTCTACACACGGGTTCCTTTGTGCACCACATGCACAGAGCACCCAGAGCCTGGAGCTGATTTTCTGCAGTAGTCCTAGTGCGCCTCCTGGGGTTCCCACCTGTGCAACGCCTCTGGTTTTGGAGCGTTTCACGTCTGGGGGTTCCAGTCTGGAGCTGCTCACCCTGTGGTTTTAAAACAGCGCACAACTCGGGCGAGTGGGTGAGCGTGGCTCTCCCCCAGCCTGGTCACGGGGAAGTGGAGATAAAGGTCAGGCGGGGGCAGAGACAGCTCCGGCCATGGCCAGCACCTGTGGACCTTCCTGCCCAGGCTGCAACAGATCTGGGGTGACCTGGGAGAGACAGAGCCACCTGGCTGCCAGCCCCAGGCCCCTGCTGGCTCTGTGACCCTGGGGACACTGCTCGGTCCCTCAGTGTCTGAGTCCTGGCCGGATCCCGCGGTGTCTGAGGGGGAGTGCCTGCACATGGCAGAGCTCCCGCCACGGGTTCTGGGGCAGAGAAGCCTCCAAGCAGACGCTGTCCACCTCTGCTGGTGGCCGAGGCTCTGGTGGACCTCCCCCCGGGTCAGGCCGGTCCTGGGGTCTGTGCGACGGGAAGACCCCAGCGCTCCACTGCCCTTCGTCCTACCCCTCCATAACCAGACTCCTGAGAATGTTCAAAGGGCACTAAGTGGAACACTTCATGGTACACCTGGAGAAGCTGAGGCACAAAGAGAGGAATCGCGTAGCCGGGCCCACCAGGAAGTTGACAGCAGAGCTGGCTCCAGACTTTTCACCTCCTGACCACGCAGTTTCTCATGGTCCCTGCCTCCATGGGTCCCTCCTCTAGGGACCCCACCTCCACCGATATCCCCTCCATGGCCAAGCCCTATGGACCCCACTTCCACAGAAACCGCCTGAGACCCTGCCTCCAGGGACCTTACCCCCAAGGCCCTGTCTCCAAGGCTACCATCTCCATGGATCCCCCTGTCCTGGGTATTGAACCCGCAGCCTTGCCCATGCTAAGTGAGCCCTCTCGCACTCCCAGCCCATCTTCAAAATGTTGAGATGGGGTCTTGCTAAGTTGCCTAGGCTGGCCTGGAACTCAGTATCCTCTTGCCTTAGCTCCCAAGGAGCTGGAATGACAGGTCCGCCTCCCCAGGGTCCATGACAGAGGTCACACACACACGCGGCAGCCCCCCGGAGCCCCAGTGTGTGTGAGCACATGCCGCGGCGGGCCCACACGGGGTCTCTCAGCATGCGTCCCATGGGTAAGCGGTGTAGGACTGTGTGCCTGTGGCCCGCTGGGGTTTTCTCTTTTACCGCATCCTCAGTTCCAGCCTCGGTAAAGAAACTGGGCCTGACTGCGCAGGCCTCGGGCTTGGCCGTGGTGTGGGTGCCCAGAGCAGGCCCTGCAGGAGGCCCTCAGAGGGCGCGAGACCCCATCCTGTCCCGGCAGGCAGCTGCCCTCCCGGGGGGCAGCCACGTCGCCTTCAATATTGACCCGCAAAGAAAAAAAATCTTAATACTTTCTCAGTAGATCATGAAGCAGTTTATTTAATATTATTTGGATAACAAGTCCACACATGAATGGGATTCGAATGTCAGTTGTCTTAGGGGAAAAAAGATTTATTGGTTGGTAAATATTGAGAAAGAAAAGCTGGTAAAGAACGGCTTCAGCTGCGGCTTCTGCCGGGAGCGGGAGAACAGGCCTGTGTTGTATTTTGGGGCCCTGGGAAGGCAAAAAATTGTGAATGTCTTTCTTTGTTGGTGGGGGTTAAAGTGGAGCCCGCTACAAATAATTTCTTATTTCTGTTCGCATAGATTTTAGATTATGGTGCTTCCCTACCTTGTTAAGTATTAAAGCAGTCTTGTTTAGGGAGAAGCACTTAAATAATGAAGCTTATGTATCTTGTTTGCAGACATCAATATCTGGCCTCGAGTGGCACAAAGGGATAAAGGAATGTGCGTCTGCGCGGGGTCGGGCGAGCCTCCCTCCAGCCCGGCTGCTGGGGACACACGAGTGTTGTGACTTTTGTGCAAGCGGAGGCGGCTGGCCGAGCACGTGGTGTTGGGAAATTAAATTTTCTTCTTCCAGTCCTTCTGTTTCCGAATATTTAATCCCACTGTTCTGTTTTCTCTTGAGTAAAGAATCTCTTTCCTGCAATCGCTGGGGAAACAGAGAAAGGATTCAGACCCACACAGGTCGGGGCTGCTGGCTGCAGCTGGTGCGGGCAAAGACTGCCACCTCGTGGTCAGCATCGTGCTCTGCATGCCTGGCTGGCCGGCAGGCAGCGGGAAGCTCTGGCCAGGGAGGAAGCGAGGCTGCAGGCGAATTTGTGCAGGAAAGTTGGGCCCTAGCCAGTGGCTGAGCACCCTCTGAGGAGGCTGCAGGAAGCATTCTGCATGTGTGCGGTCATTCCTGAGCCAAGCGTGGCCTCACGTTGTGCAGGCTGAGATGAGGTAAACCACAAGAGCAGAATCCCACAGGGAGAACAAAGAAATGTGTGTGTATCCGCTGTGTGCTTCCCGGGCTCCCGGCACACAGGTGGGTGGAGACAGCCTGGGCCGAGAGGCAGGGACCTGAGTGGTGCCAGAGGCCACCCGACGCCACTCTATATGGGCAGGAGCAGGCAGACACAGCCTCTCAGCAGGGCATCTGGTCGACCCCATAGACAGCGCCAGCCCTTTGCAGCAGGATTCATGGATCCGTGATGTATTTATTCTTTCAAAATTAAAGAAAGCTGTTGTTAAAATGTTATACACGTTACAAAAAAAGATAATCAAACAATACAGAAAAACACAAAGGAGAAAACAGAAGATCAGAAGCTCTTACCCTAGTTAGCAAGTATCGATCTGTGGCCGGCCACCGTCTGGCAGTCGGTGTGGGCCCATCGGAGCGGGTAATAAAGACACGCACTCCATGTCGGTGCCACCGGGCCTTGCACTTTGCTCTGTGCCCTGCTTTTCCGTCTGTGCTCTGGCAGAGACAGCTTGGCAGGTCGTCAGGATCGGTTGGCATCAGGGAGTTTTAGTGATTGCATGATGATAGCTTATGATAGGTGATATTGATTTGAATCCTACTACATGCCAGGCACGGCACCCCACGATTGCCATAATAACCGTACGCAGTCTCACCTCCCTCCGTCCCTCTTCTCCTCTTCCTCTTTCTTCTTTCTCTTCTCCCTTCCTCCCTTCTCCTCCTCCTTCCTCATTATTCCTCCACCTTCTTTGTGGCTAACTTCTCAAGACAAAAAATTAGGCCTCACTAAATTTCACTAAAAATGAATGAATCTCGGGGCTGTTCGAAATTCACTGCCTCGGTCTCCACTCGCTTCTGCCCTTCTCTTTGTCTTTTCTGGAGCATTTTGAGTTTGGGGACAGGGACAGAATGTGTCCCTAACAGCTCAGATCAGGACTCTGTGTCCTTGGGCAGAGCACAGGACCTCCTTCAGCCTCAGCTGTCATAGCATGGGACGCGAATGTGGCTGGCACCTGTCTTATTTAAATCATATTAGCAAAAATGAGACGGAAGACAGGCAAGTGATAAGAAAACTTTTCAGAAGTTTGCCGATGGAACCATGTCTGTATTTTGCTCCTGAACCCCCACCAGGATAACAGAGAATGGGTGGTTTTGAAAGAGGAAAAACCCACTGCAATGGGGAGAAGGGAAGAAGACCAGACAGCCCTGGAGGTGGGGGTCAGAAGACGAGTGGTGACTGGCAAAGCAAGGGAGCCCAGGAGGGCGTTGCTGGGACAGACACATTCGCGCAGAAGCGGGGCGGTGAAGCGAGAGGGCCGTGTTGGCTTGTGTCAGGTAGCTGTCAGGGGACAGCAGAACGCTTCTCCAGGTCACAAGCAGCGCTCTCCAGGCTGCCCAGTGGACAGCCCAGAGGGCAAGGGGCCCGTGGTCCCCGAGGAAGGTGGCCCTGACAATCTTGGGCCATAGAACCAGCTGCACGCGGCCACTGTATGGCTACCATGCCTTGTCCTCCTCCTGCCTGTGGGGAGACAGACAGCAGGATCTCTAGGAGGACAGACACCAGGACCTACCCTAGAAGGCTCCACAGACCCGAGGTGAGAACAAGTAAATAAGGAGAAGTAGAAAAAGTAACAAAGAATGAAGCTTTGTTTGCAAAATAAGTATTCTGCAAGACATTTCTATGTGATGATTGATCACGTACAAGATTATGTGAGGTGTTTTATTCTTAATTTATGAAGCATTATGCCAAAGTACAGATCGAAAACTGTTGAAATGAACTATATCCCTGCTTCCGTTCACTTACCTTCCCAACAAGTGTCTTAGATTTTGTGAAAATTCAAAATTTCCACTTCTTTTCCTTTTCTTTCTGAAGTTTTCACCCACCTTTTTTTTTTTTTTTTTTTGGTGGTACCCAAAGTTTTTGCACTGAGTTACAGTGCCAGCCCTTTTTTATTTTGAGACTGAGTCTGACTATGTCACTAAGTTGCCCGAATTTGTGATCCTCCTGCCTCGGCCTCTCAGAATGCTGGGATTTATAGACATGTGCCACCATGCCTGGCTTCTCCTACAGTTTTGTGTTGAAACATTTTAAACTAATAGAAGAGTTGCAAAATAATACAGTAAAACCCATCTACTGTCATCTAGACTCAGCAGTTGTCAACATTTTGGTCCATTTGTATTTGTTATCTATCTAACTATCTTTGATCCTCCTATTTATCATCTCGCTTCCTATTATTTATCATCTGTTATCTATCAATATATCATTCTATCTATCTATCTATCTATCTATCTATCATCCATCTTCGATCCCCCATCTCTCGCCTATCTATTCTCCTATCTACCTAGTATCTGTCCGTCATCTATCTATCTATCTATCATGTATCTATAGTCTATTCTTTTATCTACCTATCCTCTCTCCCTCTCTGTCTGAGACCATCTGGTGCTGCGAACGTGTGAACGGAAATCTCTTTGGCTCTGCGTCCCTGGGCTGGAGGCAAGGTCCTGGGTGTCCTCTGATGAGGTCTGCTGTGTCATCTCAGGGTGGAGGTGGAAGGACAGGTGGGGGGTCGAGGAGGCAAACGCTGCATAACGAAGCAGCTCATCCCACACATGCACAGCCCTGGCAGGAGCCACCTCGACCCAGCCCCAGTTGTTAGCATGGCTGCGTCAGGACGGAGCTCCCAACACAGGGACTTGGGCACGCACCCCAGCCAGAGCGTGACCTTCCGTTTACCGCGTCTCCCCTCCACACAGCCATCTGTCTCTGCTGAATCCCTCCGTGGCACAGCGACACACACACCCTGCACTGTAAGACCGCAGACTTTGCCTGCACTGAAACAGGAAATGGGTGCAGGGCTGTTCTCTAACCTACCATCTACGCTCAGTCGCCCCGCTGTCCAGGACCGCCTCAGAGCGGTTCCCTCTTTGCGGCTCTGGATCCAAGCCGGGTCCGCGGCTCATCTCTTTGTCCCATCTCTCTGGCCTTCCTGTCCGGACGGCTCCTTGGCCTTTTGTTCCCGGTGCCATTAACAGTTCTGAAAGCTCCAGGCCTGGTGTTTTCGGGATGGTCCCCATTTAGACTCACCGGTGTTTCCTCGTGAGTAGCTTCCGATGAATAAAACTCCAGCTTCTGAAGCCCCTCGCGGTGCTCTGGGTGGAGCACACTCTGCTCTCCGTTTGCTCTGACACCGGGACTTTGCAGCACAAGGGAGTAGAGTGGTCAAGGCCGGAGGTCACCGGGTCCTGCCTGACACCGCCGCTGAGCTGCCGGGCCCGGAGTGCTTGACGTCTGCACCCCCGGGCTGCATGAGGGCAGGGGCTGTGCACAGGAACCCCAGGACGGGCCCTGGATGTCATGAGGGCCCCAGGACTGGTAGGTAGAGGCCAGCACCGTGGAAGGGCCCACAGGGCCCAGGAGGCCACAGGTAGCTTGCTGCAGGGGTGCGGCAGTGGCTGCAGCCTCTCCTCTCCTTGTCTGGAGGCTCGTGTTCTCTGTCTGCAGGCGCTGGGCACAGCCAGGCCGGCAGCTGTCACCTGGGGGGACCCCAGCCCATGTGCTGCCTGGAGCTGCTGGACCGCCAGGCGCTGGCTCGATGGCTCCCGGAGCCTGGCACGACTTAGCGCAGGCCGTCACGCAGTACTGCCCACACCTTTACTTCCCCTCTGCAGGGTGCACTGCGGTCCCCAGTTTCTGGGCTTGGGGAGGTGGGGAGGAGACAAAAGCGCCACCGGGCTTTTTGTGTCCAGCACTGGGGACCTGAGTGCTTCAGGCCATCAGCAGCCACAGGGATCACCCCAGAACCCCGTGGTGACCACAGTCTGCAGATTCGTAACCCTGCCCATCCCGCTTCCTGAGGATGAGGCTGGAGAAGGCGGCTCCACCCCAACCGGGAAGCCAAGGTCTGCTGAGAGCTTCCCGAGGGCTCAAAGGAGCCGGAAGGGCAGAGCCCAGAGCCGGGCCACTCCCAGCCGTGCCGCCTCTTCCAGCTGTGATTTGCAGCCAAGCAGTGGGACGATGATGTTGACAGAGCTTCGGAGAGAGCAGCTTTCAGGGACCACACGTGGACACCATGGGGCCCTGACATGCAGGACAGTGGCAGTGTTGAGCTGGGGACAGGGCAGAGTTCAGGGGCCCGCAGACTTGGTCAGGGCCTGGGGCGCAGTCCCCCTTCCGTGAGCACCCGGCCGCTCCCTGCAGGGATCTGGTCCTCCCGGCCTCGCGTGGGCATCGGCTACATTTGCTGCGCTGTCCGTGCTGCCCGCGCCCTGCCCGGCAGCAGCCCCCGGCCCCTGATGTTTAACTTCTCTCCTTGATCCATCTCTATCCAAAAACATGAAATAGGAAAGTTTGGAAAGAAGCAATTCCTAAGTTTCAAGTTGCACCCTGTTCTGCTTAGCATGATGGAGTCCGGTGCTGTCCTGCTCTGGCCCACCTGGAACAGGAATCCTCTGTCCATCTGTTGGTCATTCAGTGACCATCTCCATGATCAGAGTGGCTATGGAAATGTCAGCTGCTTGTGTTCAAGCAGCTCCTACTTTACTTCACGAAGCCCCAAAGGCAGAAGCTATGGCAAAGGGGGCTCCAGGGCACACGGCTTCGGCACTGGGTGGGAAGCCCAGGGCGGGTAGGAAAGCGTGTGTTACAGGCTCAGCACGACCCCAGTCCCGGCAGCCCCTGAGGGATTAGAGCGCATGCGCCGGGCTGGCTGCACCTGTAATTATCTCACCACCGCTAACTCCTGCAGTCGCTGTCTGTGCCACCCCACAGCAAGGACGTGGGACGCAGAGAGGCTGTGAGACGCTCCGGGCTCTCGGCGTGCAGGAACGGGGCCGCCGTCACGTGCTATCCTCGCACCCAGCGGCTCCGGCACCTCCTGCGTGTGCCGGGCTCGTGTCCTGGCTCCCATGGGCTGGCGGAGTCTGATTCCAGGCCCCTGGCCTCCAGGCAGCCTGCAACTCCCCGTGCCAGGGCAAGGACATGGGGGGGCCCCCTGCAGCTCCGGGGCTGGGAGAGCCAGGCGGTCTCGGCGTGGGGAGCCCTGCTGTCTGGAGGAAAGCGGGAGCAGGGCCTCGAGGACAACACAAGGCTGCGGGGAGTCGGGAAACCCAGAGGGCAGTGAGGTCCCCAGAGGTCTGTTCTTGGGCGCTGCCCCGGGTCCCAGCCACCCTCGTGGCACCTGAGCTGCGGCAGCTGGCCGGCCCTGGGACAGAAGAGTCGCCATCAACCCTCAGGGTGGGGAGAAATCCTACAGTGTGCGTGCCCTGGTTTGTCGTGATTTAATAACTTTTTGTTTTAAACCGTTGTTTTGGGAAGTCTGTCTCGCAGCAAGAGATAACGAAAGGGCCGGTGGGTCATTTTTCACTGAATGTTAGCTCCTTGTGGCAAATGGCAAACTGAAGCTTTTCAAAATCAGGACCAACTGGCTGTGTTCCTCCTGGAGCGGCGACGGGTCCAGGCTGGAAACGAGAGGCCAGAAACTGTGTCCCTTCTGTCCTGCAGCCCGCTCTGCCGCCTGATGCTGTTTGGCACAGGGGGCTCAGGATCGATCCCTAGTGACAGAGCTGCTGAGACAGGGCTCTCGGGAAGGCGGGTGACACCCTGCTTCTCTGTGTTTTGGGGGACGCAGTTCAGCTCTGTCTGCTGTTGTGAGCACAGCACTGGGGCCCATTCCAGCTCCCCAGCCGTCTCTGCTGAGGCGGGAAGATGGAGCTGGCTGTGTCCACCCTGGGCTTCTCCTGGGCCATCAGCCGGCTACGGGGCCCGATGCCCTGGAGCCGGGGAAGCTCCTCTCCCGGGGGCTGCCTCTCTGTTCCCTCCGGGAGCCGGTAGGTGGTGGTCACGGGCCGCAGAGCAGCGCCGGGGGACGGCAGCCTGAGCTTTCAGGGAAGCCCCGTACTTGGAGTGGTGCGATGCCGTTTCTCCAGGTCCTTTGTCACCAAGAGCCGGCTACACGCTCCAAACAGGCTGCCATCTGCTGTGCAGCTCCTGCCCTGGGCGGAGCTGGAGTTTGCGAGCAGAAGGTTTGAGCTCAGAGACAGATGAGGCAGCTGCAACTCTGCAGGGCCGTGGAGGAAGGGAGGAGGACAGGGATGTGGCCGGCAGCCGGGACTGGTGTGAGGCCAGGCTGCTCAGGAAGACACAGCAAGGGTCCGAGTTCCGGAAAGCTCTGCACGCAGCAGTCCAACCCGCTGGGAATCTGCCACGAGTCTGGGCCAGTGTTGCAGGGCCGGTGCAATGGGCTGTGACAGGCCCAGCAGAGGACGGGACAGTTGGGTCAGCACAGACCACCGATGAGAGCAGGCATGGGTGAGGAGACCCCTGGTGTTTTCTGCGAGTCCCGTAATGGGGACAGCAGTGCAGAAACCTCAGTGCCGAGCACGCCGCAGTCAGCGGCACTGCCATCACATAGGCCCGCCTCGGGCACCGCTGGGCCCCCGTGGTTTCCCACGTTAAAGTCCACATGGGCCAGCGTGGCTCACAGCACCTGTCACAGCCTCTTGAGGCCGTGAAGCTGAGTACTCTGTGTGGGACTCGGGGAATTTCTGGTGCTCTGGAGCTCCTCCACTGATGTGACCACACAGACGCACCCTGGGCAGAGCCCTGCTGAGCTGAAAGACGCTCTCAGCTTTACGGAACGGTGTCTTTCACGTGCTTTCCATCACGTGTCACACGAGGGGTAGGTTTTTCAATGAGTTGCGCGCAGTTGTGTGCAGTTTATAGCTGAGATGAAGAAGTCATAGGACAGTTTTCGCTCTGTATTAGTCCCACTTTGCTTGTAAAAATGCTGGCGGTGACACAGTACCTAGATCTGATGACCTGGGTGATTCACCTCACACAGCGCAGACTTGGTGTCCTGCAAGATGCTTCTGGTGCCCTCGACAATCAGCAGCTCTCGGGGTTTCAGGGGCCCTGCTGGGGCGCTGCTGTGACAGTCTGAGTGGAGCTTGGCTGGAAGCTGTCGCATCCTCTGTGAGGAAGAGCAGAGAGAGCGCGAGGACGAAGCAGGGAGAGAGAGCCCAGAGCACGGGCCTGCACCCCTGCACGGTCAACAGGGTCGGCTGATGCGTGCGCTCTCTTCGGCAGCTCTTTCTCCTCCTCCCAGGCTGATTCGAAGCCAGGAGGTCAAGGAGCAGGCAGTGCGGGGAGTGGGGTGACGCCAGGAACAGCTGGTGGGTCCTGCTCCCCCTCTGGGCATTGTCCACAAAATGGTTAAAAAACCAGATGTTCAAATTTCCCAACACGGAGATGGGTCCCAGTTCCCTTCCTGAGCTGTGGGGCCTTGCCCCCGTGCCTCAGTTTCCTCGCCTGCATAGGGTATGATGACCGTACTGACTCAGGGGCTGCCTCATGCTCAGCTCAGCGCTGGGGACATGGGGCGGTCGCTTATGGGTGCTGATCCGGCTCCCTGGGGCTCTCTGCTTGGCAGTGTCCTTTTATTAGCATCCTGCAATGGGCTGGAAGTGTTCGGAAAAGCACATTTCTCTCTTTTAAGAAAGACAAACAGCTCTTACCAACTCCTTGTCTCACAGGGCCACCTTCAAAGGGCCTCTCCTCCGGGAGACTGGCTCTCTAGATCTCATAATTTAAGTTGCTTTTTCCTTTTTAAAATTCTGCTTTTTAAGAACTTGTAGACAACCGAGAATCTGTTAAATAGACACAGAAAAGCAATGCATGCAGGTTCTCAGTCCTGGTTACCGCGTCCCAGCGGAACACTAAGTACCGCCCTGATCGCGCTGCAGCGTCCGTGAGATTTTTAGCTATTGTCTGACAGTCACCACTTTCTCGACCTGTATAGGAATGGACTAGATGGGAAACCAAGTGCACTTCAAAAGTCAAAGTAGTTCCACTAAGATGGCATCGCACGATGAAAGTCATGTCCAGAGATTTCTGACGGGTGATGCCATTGAACCCACCGTGTGCTCTTTCTCCCTCGCGGCGCTTTCTCTCACGCTCATGGCCCTGAGGGGACCACAGGAACCTTGGCCCTAGAGAGAGCCCCAGACCCCCTTACCTGAAACGCTGAGAGTCTACATTGTTTCCCTCTCCTGCTCCTCTCCAGCCCGACTTTCCCCGACCTGCGTCAGACCTGTCACGTGGCGCTGTGTTTTACCCCGTCAGCACTTCTGGGTGCGTGTGAGCCAAACCAAACAGCCCCGCTGCCACGCGAGCGTGCGAAGACAAGTCCGCTGCAGGGGCCTGGGGGCTGCGGCGGAGAGGCTCGCGTTTCGGCTTCCTGTGCGTGACTGCGGAGGGCTCCTGTCAGTCAGCAGGCGGGCTGAGGTCAGGGCAGACGGTCGTCCTTGTCCCGAGACGCCAGGGGACGCGGGGAGGACGCGGTGTCACAAGGACCTAACGCGGCCCAGGGAGGGGCCCAGACTCCGCGTCCCCGGCCTTCCGCGTCTGCCTTTGTGTCCAACCAACCGAGAGCTGACTGAGAACATGAGAAAGAGCACCCGCCCTGGATGTGTTCCCCGCGTGCACTCAACAGGCACCGGCTTTTTTCTCGTCCTTATTCACTAGCGATACGGCACAGCCATTATTGGCATGACATTTACCTTATGCTCTAAGTAAACTTCAGATGACTCAATGTAGACGGGAAAATATAGTCGAATTCTACACAAATACTACTCCAGCTTGGGCACTGGTAGGTTTTGGTATTTGCAGGAGTCCTGGAGCAGTCAGGCATGACTGTGCGTTCCCACCGGAGCCGGATGTCTGGATCTGCATTTCCTACAGGTGTCCAGATGCCGGGATACGTATTTCCCACAGGTGCCTGGAGGTCTGGATATCTATTTCTGATAGCTGTCCAGACATCTATATACATATTTCTCACAGGTGTTTGGACAACATCTATATATACATTTCCTATAGTACCTGGATGCCTGGATATATCTTCCACAGGTGCCTGGACACCTGCACAATATTTCCCATGGTGCCTGGATGACGTCTGCATATATTTCCCAAAGCTGCCCAGACATCTGGACATATATTTCCTATGGTGCCCGGATGTCTGGATGTATACAGAACTTCCTCCAGGCACCTGGTACAGGGCTTCCACTTGGGCCACCCGAGGGCACAGGATACTCTCCGGGCGTGCGTGCTCCGCTCAGCTCCGCCCGGCTTGCTGTCCGGAGGTTCACCACGGCCCCATTTAGATTCTAGGCTGCTGGGAGGATCCCTGTCTCATCCCTCCTCCTCACACGCCCTAGACCGTCACTTCCGGCCTCACCAAGTCACCCTCTCGGGGGTTCTCACGCTTAGCCCAGGCCCACACTGTTCCCGCCCAGATAATGGAGTTGATCTTGTCTCCCAGGTCTGTTTCCTGTGCAGCTTTTAAAACTCATTGTCCTTCCTGAAATCGTTATCTCCTCTCTAAAGCAAAACTTTGAAGGAGTCACTGCACAGCTGGTCACCCGTTAGCGGGCATCTGTGGCCTCAGGGGAACACCCCAGCCCCTTAGCGGGGCTCCTGAGGCCCTGCAGCGTCTGCCCGGCTTGGCCTCCTACCTTGTCACACTTCCTGCTGCAGCGCCCTGGCTGCAGGCCTTGGCACGTGGCACTTCCTCTTCCTGGTCCACAATCGCTCCGCCTCATTCTGTGACAAACTCCTGCTGCTGAACACTGGGCCATACAGCACCATGGCCCCGGCCCAGCCCGGGTTTGGCGCACACGTGTGCTGTGATCCGGGGCTCATTACCTCTCGCGTGGCCCTTCTGTGTGTCACTGCACTGGTACCGGTGTCGGTTGGCCTCCTAACAGCCTGAGCTCTGCGTGCAGACGCTGATAGCTTTTGGTTCCTCAGGCTCAGCCCCCATCGTGGTCCCACCGTGCAGCATCGTCTGTTTCGTCCGCTGCTGTGTCCCCAGCACTGCCCGATGCGGAGCAGGCTCATCGCTCTCCTTACTGAATGAACAGCTGAGTGCAGGAGGGTGCGAGTGAGGCGGCACAGCTTCAGGACTCTAACTTCGGCAAAGATTCTTCCAGGGCCCGTTTGTCCTCTTGTGGCTATGCTTTTTCCCAGGGCGATAAAAGCTACAAAAACACTACTGGAAGAAATTGAAGAGGAATCAAATAAATGGAAAGACATTCTGTGTTCATGGATCAGATGGCTTAGCATTGCTAAGATGACGCCACTACCCAAAGTGGTACATGTGGATTCAATGCAATCCTTACCAAAGCCACAGTGATACTTTTTTTGGAGAAATGATAGTCCTAAATTTTATAGGGGATGGCAAATGTTGAAAAATGTTCAACACAATCTTGAAAAAATGATGAACAAAGTTGGACGACTCACGTGTCTTGATTTCAAAACTTACTACAAAGGTCCAGCAATCTGAACAGAGTATTATTGGTGCAAGGTAGACATAAAGACCAACAGAATAAAACTGAGAGCCCAGAACTAAGCCCTCACACGGACAAGAGCGCCAGGACCCCTTAGTCCATCTTCAACAAACGTGCTGTGAAGCTGAAGACCCATATGCAGAAGAATGAAACTGACTCTTACCTAACACCTGACACAAAGATTAACTAAAAATGGAACAAGTCAAGGACCCAAACATAAGAGCTGAAACTACAGAAATCTTCTCTGAAGCTCACAAAGAGGAACCTGTATGATCTTGGAGTTGGGAATGGTTTCTCAAGTATGACATTAAAAACATAGACAAACGAAAATAGAAAAATTGACTTTCATCAAAATGAAAAACTTTTCTGCATCAAAGGACATTATCAAGTAGACCAGGCAAAAAGCAGAGAACCATGCTCCAGGAACCCCTCTCCCTTCCCCTAGAAAACCAGTGCATAGGCATAACATGTCTGATGTG
>RJWM01016336.1:0-45736 GCA_004363535.1 Dasyprocta punctata | reverse complement strand
GGCCTGCGCTGCTGTTGCTGCTGCTGCTGCCGCTGCTGGGTGAGCACCTATCTCCTCACTGGACTCCAGACCCTGGTCTCTCCGCATCAGGTCCTGCCAGACAGGAAAACCGGAGGGCGATTCTGGGAAAACTGGGACGCAGGAAGGGGTACCTGTCAGGGAGCCTGTGCTCAGGGACTGGGGACACCTGGCCTTGCAAACCATCTGGGGACCCAGCAGAACCACCCCCCTCCCAAGGCCGGCCTGGCACCTCTCTCTGCCCCAGGAACTTTCTTCTCTGCCCTGTGCTCTACTCCTAGCCTGGACCTCACCTCGGCACCAGCCCTCTGTGCCCTGCATCTGCTGTGCCACCTTCCAGGGCTGCCCTCCTCCACCAGGGGCCTCGGGAGGAAGGGCAGGGACTCTGGAGGGAACGGAGTCTGGTAAAGGTTTACGGTGCAGATCTTGGAACTGGGAAGCACTGTTTTGAGACTGGAGAGGAGGTCTGGGTGCAAAGGGGCAGCTGGGTCTGAGAGTTTACGTGACACAGGTGCTGCTGCGGTCGCTCAGGCGTGGGGCTGTGCCTGGCGAGGCTGGGAGGGAAGGCAGGGTGTGCCTGCTCTCTGGGCCTCCGGCCTCCCTCCATGCAGGAGAGAGGGGGAGTAGGAGGGAAAGGAAGGGAGGTCCAGCTGTCTCCCTCAGCCCCTCCACGTCTGTGCCTATGTCCAAGTCCTCCGCATGTCTGTCCTTCCTGCAGACCTGAAAGCACTCAAGCCACAGCAAGAACCATGATCCCCACCATCCAACCCGCAGCCCAGAAAAAGAGATGGCAAGCGCCAGAGGGGCCCCCATTCTGCCCCCCCCCAGAAATGGGTGAGGGGCAGGCTGGGCCCTCTTCCGCAGACTGGAGTGCCAGGAAGGGTTCTAGTCTTCGCAGCCTATCCAGGAGGGGCGGGGAAGGGGGTTCGTCAGCCTGGTGTTGGTGAAACAAGTCCTAGGAAGGGGTTGCCTAGTCCTACTGGGTGCTCTGGCTTGGCTCGATTCAGGTGTGCCCGGTGGCATCTCGGGGCACAGCTCATCTGTCCACAAGACCCCTGATGTGAGACTACCACACCAGGTGCCCACTCTGGTCCCACACGGGCATCACTTGACACTGGGCTACTCCACTGAAACCCGGGACGCACCCTGAGGTCCTGAGTTCAGCACTAAGTTCTATGGCAGCCATCCCGCGGCTGGCCGACTGGGGACCTTTCCTTGGCTGATGGAGGCTGGAGGGCCCGGGAAGCCAGAGACCAGGTGGGGAAGGCCCAGTGAGCCCCTGACCACAGAGGGCAGGAAGGAGGGAGAACCAGAAAGCTACAGACCACCCAAAGTGGCTCTATGAGGCGGAAGAGTGGAGGAGGAAGGTCAGGCGCCCCAATGTGACCAGAAGAGGATATGGGGCGTCCACGGTCCTTGGGGGCCATGTCTGCTAAGTCTCCATTAGCCAGGCCGCCACGACACCTCAGTGTTGCCCCGTCAGGCTGAGGGTGGAAGGAACCCCGCGGAACTCCTCTGTGGGGCAGTTTTGGGGTTGGTGGTGGTGCTCGGGAAGGGTGGGCCCGGCTTCCATGCGCCCCATCCATTATTGATTTGGGGCAGGGACCCCCACAACCCACCGCTGCCCATGCTCGCGGACGTGGTCAGGTCAGTGCCATTCGGCCAGGGCTTTGGGCTACACTGTCCCCGCCTCGGATTCTGAGTGTCACTCAACTTTCGAAGGGGTGGCCAGGGAGAAGCCAGTAAGACGCAAGGCGAACAGCAGCCCACCCCCGTCCCTCACCAGGGTCTGCGAGCGCGGCCGGAGGGAACCGCTGCGTCGACGCGGCCGAGGCGTGCACGGCGGACGCGCGGTGCCAACAACTGCGCACCGAGTACGTGGCGCGCTGCCTGGGCCGGGGGGCGCCCCGGAGCTGTCCCCGCGCCCGCTGCCACCGCGCCCTGCGCCGCTTCTTCGCCCGCGGCCCGCCCGCCCTCACCCACGCGATGCTCTTCTGCCCGTGCGCGAGCCCCGCGTGCGCCGAGCGCCGGCGCCAGACCTTCGTCCCTGCCTGCGCCTTCTACGGGCCGAGGGCCGCGCCGCCCTCCTGCCTGGAGTCCTTGGACGCCTGCGCGCAGAGCCGGGTCTGCAGGTGCGCGGGACCGGGGGCAGGGCGGGGCACGCGGGCGGGGCGATCCCCGCTCACCACCGCCCCGCCTCCCGCACAGGCCCCGCCTCCTGGCCTTCCAGGCGTCCTGCGCGCCGGTCCCCAGCGCCCCCGACGGCTGCCTGCGAGACCAGGGTCTGAGCTGCCTTCGCGCCTACGCAGGCCTCGTGGGTACGCCTGACCCGGGTCCGGGAGCGGGCGGAGCCTCTCCTGGGATGCAACCGCATCACGGTAGGCGGATGACCCGGTCCTCGGTGTTACCGCAGGCACTGCTGTCAACCCCAACTACGTGGACAACGCGAGCGCGCGAGTGGCACCCTGGTGCGACTGCAGAGCCAGCGGAAACCGGCGGGAGGAATGCGAAGCCTTCCGGGGGCTCTTTACAAGGAACCAGTGCTTGGGTGAGCGCGGAGGGCGGCGCCTACTGGCCCTTCCCGAGTCACCTGGTTGGCGGGAGCCCACTTTCAAGGAAAGGAAACTGAGGTCTTTGCGGTAGCCATGCAGGCACCCTCTCTCTCCAGCCCTCGCTATCGCCTTACCCCTGGAGAATTAGCGCCCAGGTCACAGTGCCCAGGAGGTACACCAGGGCTGTTGGGAGGGAACAAGTTAATAAAACAGGTTTCTGAGGACCTGGACTTGAACAAGGTGATACTCCTACTTCCGGCATTTCTAAGCCCCTCCCCCCAGCGACGTGCTCCCAGGTGCCCCAGCTGGCGATAGTGCCCCTTGGGGTCCGATTATTTTGTACTCTGGGAATTAGAAGGCCTGAGTTGGAAACCCGACTCTGCCACTTACTAGTTCAGTGTTAACTCCTCTAAGCCTTTTTGTGTACTTTTGCAAGAGAGGGGATATAATTATACCCCTCCCCCAAGAGACTGTGGGATTGTACCATTTGTAAACCCGGCATGGTGGCGCAGTCTTGTAAATGCCACACTTGGCAGGCTGAGGCGGGAGGATTGCCGTGAGTTTGAGGCCAGCCTGGGCTACATAGTGAGTTCAAGACCAGCCTGAACTACATAGTGGGACCCTGTCTCAAAAAAACCACACACACACACACACACACACACATACACACACACACTACAGTTTGTGAGTCACTCTTAACGCAGTGGTCCTTGTTTTGTTATCACTGGGCATGCATTTCCTGGCCCAGAAGCCGTTCTTTGCAGATGCCAGGGACCTCTCCGTTTGTCCGCAGGGAGCTGGGCCCTTTGCAAGGGTTTTCCAGCCAGGTTCCCTGTGGGCTCTTGCTCCATAGACGGTGCCATCCGAACCTTTGACAGCAGGTGGTCTGGAATCCTGCAAGTCCAGCTGGAACCTCACCAGGACCTTGGACATGACCTCCTGCAGGTAGGTGCAGGGAGGAGGTGGTGAACTAGTAGTTCCTGGAGTTTCCGCCTACAACTTCCCATGCCAGGAGGGTGAGAAGGAGGCAAGCGTGTCCTGGGAAGGGGGCACAGGCAGCGCCAGGCTGCTGCCTCAGATCCTCACTGTGCTCCCACCTGCAGGTGTCCTCCGCAGCTGGGCCCCTGGAGGGGTGCTCCCTGCTGTCCATGCTCCCTGTCCTGGCTCTCCAGCCTCTGCTATGACAGGATGGCAGCTGCCCGCACCGCTCCTGCTGCCTTTGCAGGTCTGGCGGCCTGTGTGCCTGTCCCTTCGTGTGAAGATGGGAGGCCGGGGGCTGGGCCGCAAAGCCTCCGGTTTCCTATTCAGTAGGGATTTTGGTTGTAGGTCCCTTTCTTCACAGACTTGAGACAGTTGGAGTCTCCCATGGGGTAGGACAGGAGAGGGTGGGCTTTGTAGCCAGGCCTCACCGGTACCGCAGATCTCAGAGACCATCTGGACTCTTAGGATTCTACGAAACTGTATCTGCTCCCCTAGCAGCTACACTCTAAGGAATGGACTTACAGGCACAACTACCCAAGCAGCTACCACACCCTTTCAGGGCACTCACTGTGGATCCACCCATGCCGCAGGGCTGATGTGATGCAGTGCTTCCTGTCCGTGCTGTGCTCTGGGTGGACACCACCTGGATGAGTGAGAATCCGGTCTCTGTCCTGTCCTATCTCAAATTGGCTACAGGCCCGTTTTTCCCCATGGTTTATCCCCAGCCCTGGGAATGGCTCTCCAAGCTCAATAAACCCTCGAGCGCTGAGGATGACCTTGTTCTGTCATCTGTGTCGTGGAAGCCGGGAGATCAGGACGTGCCGTATGATGTGCTCTGCTGTCCTATGTGAGCTCAGATGGCCCCAGAACCTCTTGGGGTTCCGTTTCCTCCCCTACAGATGCCAAAATGAATCTATTCTCAGATCCTGGTGGAAGAGGTTTTCTTTGTTTTTGCTTTTTACTTCTTTGCTATTTTTCAGAGAGAGAAACTACATTTCCCAGGCTATGTAACACACCCTAGCCGGTGTGATCCAGTGAGTGGTCTGGGCAGTGTTAAATTGCTATTCTGGGGGCTGAAGGTGTAGCCCAGTGGTAAAGAATTTGCCTAGCATGCATGAGGCCCAGGTTTCCATCTCCAGCACTGGAATAAATATAAGCAGACAAAAAAGTAGCTAGCAGCTGTGTGAAGGAGTTTGGGGAGAAGAGGGCAGAGTGCCCAGGCCCAGGTACTAAGCCTCTGCCTGTTTGCTTCCTTATAAAAGCATGGAGACCCCCGACACAGCTCACAGCTGTCTCCTTCTCCGGAGTATCACTGCCCACAAACGCCTGGCGGGGTCCACAGCGCTGCCGAGGTGACTGCAGCCCAGGACTGAGTGAGGCAGGCAGGGGTATAAGGGCTTGTGTCTAGATGTCCCCCCAAAGCCTCATGAGGTCATAGGTGGGGCTTTTCAGAGGTGGCTGGATCTAGAGTGTGGGATTGATTTATGGTGCAATGCTAGGATTAAGGGTACTGGATTAAGGGTAGATGATTACTAAATCAATACACTGATTGGTTTAGCACTGCCCTAATCTCGGTGGCCTAGGTACAGTATAAGGGGCAGAAAGAGGCTTGTCTTGTCCCTTGCTTGTCTTGCTACCGTCTGCCCATGATGAACTTTTTTGCCCTGTGATTCCCCTCTGCCGTGTCACCCTGCCTTGGAACCAGCTGATTAGTTCCCCCTTTAACTTTGGGTGTCGGGTATTTTGTATGAGCAATGACAAAAGTAACTAAGACAGGGTGGCACAGTCCTGGTTGCTGTTCATGCTCCAGAGCCAGTGCAGACAGACAGGCTGGTCTCCAGCTGATTCCACCCCGAAGCCCAGCCCCAGCCCCTGCCCAGCGGTCTCCCTCACCTACAGTTTCTGGAGAACCTGACTTGAGTGACAGGGATTTGCCACAAATCACCGGGACTCAGGCTGGTGCTGTCCTGATGGGAACAGGGGCCACCAGCTGTGAGACTGTATACTTAACTCACACCAAACCTGCAGAGGCTGCTTGCTACCACTGTCACTCACCTGCCAGTAGAGATTTGCCTGGTTTACAAGCCAGGCCAGCTTGAGCACACAACCTAGCTGCCTGCATTTCAAGTGTAGCTGTCTCCAGGGGCTCCAGTGATGCTGTACTTACTGGTTTTCCCAGAAGCTTCCTTCTGAAGCTAGGCAGGCCCTCACTGAGGGCTGGAGAAGATGCCACCAATGCCCTCTCCTTTTGGCAATCTCAGCAGAGAGAGGCACCTCTCAGCACTCATGGGTGCTGTTGCGCTCAGCATGGGTTATTGGCCACTTCCTGTGGCCTGGGAGTGGTTCTGACCCACGGCAGTCACCTGGAATGGGAGCAACAAATTCCCAAAGGAAAAGGTGTTGGGTGAAGCATGGTGACACATGCCTGTGATCCTAGCTGCTCAGGAGGCTGAGACAGGAGGATCACAAGGCCAGCCTGTTTCAAGACCTTGTCTCAAAACAAAAATAAAGTGCTGAGATAGACCTTAGTGGTAGAATGCTTGCCTAGCATGAATGAGGCCCGAGGTTCAATCCCCAGTGCCACAAAACAAGCAAACAAATTAGCAGAGTGAGATTGAATCTAGCTGTTCTCACTTCATGGAAATGGAATATTCTCCATCACCTCCCCGTGCACAAGAGTGGACAAGTGTACGCGGGTTGGAGAGCAGGGGCTGTGTAGGGGATGCAGGCAGTGAAAGCATCACCCTGCCCTGCTCACCACAGTCACATGGCGGCTGGCGGCTCAAATGCAGGATGAAAATTCTGCTAAATGACTTCCTTATGTGACAGCATGTTTGACTCTGGTTTGTTTTCAATTCAGATAAAAGGAAAATGTAGGTATTTTTAAAAAATGGAAATGATTTAAAAGTAGAATTCTGGATGGAAAAACACAGGCATATTCCTTCCAAAGAACAGAAGATGATGTGAACAGAACCTATTTGAAATGGAGAGACTGTTCCGTGACTGCTGTTGGTCCCAAAGACATGTCTGCATCCGAATCCCTGCAACCTGCAGTGTTGCTGTTTACAGTGGCAAAGAGAAGATCGCCTTACTTGGCAAACAGCAGAGCAAATTCGGATCTTGACAGGAGGTACTTATCCTGGGTTCCAAGTGGCCCTGAATGCAATCACCTGTCTCCTTTTAAGAGCAATGCAGAGAGGAGAGACAGGAGAGAGAGGAGAGGGAGGAGAGACGGGAGCAAGAGCGAGTGAGAGCACGTGTGCACGTGCAGGTGCAGACCCTCAGAGGACAGCTGTGTGAAGCCAGCAGAGATTGCAGTCGCCACCCGGATGGAAAGGAGTGCGGCCTAGACAGCACCTCCAGGTCAGACTTCTGGCCTGTAGAGCTGTGAGTATAAGTGGTGTTTAATTTGTTACAGCAGCCCCAGGAAACAAGTTGAGTTACACGAGGCTGTCAGGGTTCAGTTTCGATTCTACCTAAAAGGTGGTTGTACACGGTGGTGAAGTCTGTCAGGTGTCTCAAGGCTGGGTCCACCTGTGCCCCCAAGACACAGCAGAGTGTCGGCTTCTGTCCTGCCAGGCAGTGGTGACTCGTGTATGTACTGGGATTGCAGACCTGGCCCTGGCCCTGGCCCTGAGGCTAGGTCTCTGTTACCTGTTACCTGCATTGATTCCCTGGCTGGCAGGTGGCCAGGGGAGAGGCAGAAAGGCAGGTGCTGGGCTGCAAGTGTCCATGGATTCATTACTGGAAACTTCGTGGCTCCTGAATGCCTTTCTGGCTGACAACCCAGCGTCTAGGGACGCAAAGCAGGTGTGGAAACAGCTCACTGCCTCCCCATGTGAGTCAGGTCAGGCTCACAGAACATGCTGGTGGACACTGGCTGGTGACCTTCTCAGAGGCCAAGCAGACAGCGGCTGTGCAAGGCTTCCAGTGCAGTGCCCAGCAGGACAGCAGTTTGCCAGGGAGTCTGGCACACTAAGAAAGCAGGTGGGCACTTCGCCCCACCTTGCTGGGCTGAGGCCTGTGAAGGCCAGGGTTGAAGGAGATCTTGTGACACTGCTCTGCCAGAGACATGTCACCGCACACCCAGTGAGTCTTCAGACCGAAGCTGATGATACAGAGAGGAAAAAGAGTTCCCACACAAATGAATAAAATACACAGCCAGGTATAGTTATACACACCTAAAATCCCGGGTACTCAGGAGGCAGAAGCAGGAGCACAAAAGTTCAAGCCCACCTGGGCAAATTAGTGAGATCCTATATTAAAATTTTTAAAAAACTCAACCTCATGCCTGCCAAACAGGCACTTAAGCCACTGAGCCAAACTCCCGGCCCTGGTTTTTTGAGACAGGGTCGCACTATGTAGCTCAGGTTGGCCTTGTACTCGCATTGTAGCCCAAGCTGGCCTCTAATTCACAACACTCCTCCTACCTCAGCCTCCTGAGTGCTGGGATTAAAAGTGTGCGCCACCACACCTGGCTCAACGTTTTTTTTTTTTTTTTTTTTTGCGGCACCAGGGATTGAACTCACAACCTCGCACCTGACAGATAGGCGCTTAAGTCACTGAGCCAAACTCCCGGCCCTAGTTTTTTGAGGCAGGGTCGCACTATGTAGCTCAGGTTGGCCTTGCGCATGCATTGTAGCCCAAGCTGGCCTCGAACTCACAACGCTCCTCCTACCTCAGCCTCCCAAGTGCTGGGATTAAAGGCGTGCGCCACCACTCCTGGTTTCAATGTATTATTTTTAAAAAAGTTTTTTGCAACAGGGTATCAATATGTAGTTCAGGCTAGTCTTGGGCTCAATGGATAGTCTAAATTGGCCTTGAACTGCCAGGAACCCTCCTGCCTCAGCCTCCCAAGTGCTGGGATTATTACAGGTGTGTGCCACCATGCATAGGAAAAAAAATTAAGGATTAGGGATGTGGCTCAGTGGTAGAGTCCTTGCCTAGCATGTGTGAGGTCCTGGGTTCAATCTCTAGTATTACAAATAGATTAAATATACAGATTCAAAAGACAGGCGTTAAGGGACAAGGACTAAGCAAATGAGAAGCAAAGACTAATAGATGGGCCCTGGCTGCAGAGCTGAGACCAGCTCTTTCCAGCACTCCTTA
The DNA here is from genome assembly GCA_004363535.1 of Dasyprocta punctata. Taxonomy (NCBI): domain Eukaryota; kingdom Metazoa; phylum Chordata; class Mammalia; order Rodentia; family Dasyproctidae; genus Dasyprocta; species Dasyprocta punctata. Next base: position 37,076 of record RJWM01016336.1, on the reverse strand, counting down.
CCGTCTCTGCGGTCAGCTGTCAGGACACCCGGTAGAAGGGAGTCCTTACCAGGCATGTAGCCGTCACCTGCAGAGCCACAGAATGTCTGTTCAGGAGGGACCCACAGATCCATGGGGTTGGAGACTCAGATGCCACCAATGACATTACCGCTGGTGAAAGAAATTTCTAAAATGATGACCAGCTCAGGGTAAATCTTTTAAGAAAGCAAACTTAGCCTTCCTTTGATTTACATGGTAGTTGTATTTCTGAAAAACTGATCGTATATTAAACCAGCTCAAATACTTTGTTTATAATATGGTTAGACTCCATGCTAGGATAATTAGAAAAGGGTTTATTTTTTCATATACACAAATAGCATTGAGACACCTGCAATTCAGGCGGGACGTAGGTCAGTTCCTCTTTGTGTCGACTGGTCCCACACATCACAGGGTATCTCCCTTCGTGCCCACTCGTCAAACCACAGCCACTCCTCCGTCAGTGCAATAGGCAAAATTGCCACCTAGGCCCCTGGAGGATGTCCCCTGGAGGCAGTCTTGTGTTCCACGTTCTACTGAGAACTATTCCCCAATGTGTCCCGCCCCACCCTCATTTTATCGCTGCTGTTCAGTCGCTTTGCTCTGGCCACCCCGCCTGGTAAGCTTGGGGTCCCTCAGGCACGCTGCTGCCTCAGGGCTTCTGCACGTGCTGCCAGTTTAACATGCTCTGCTCTCTCCTTTCAGCTCTCTGCTGTCACCTCATCAGAATGGCCTTCTCCAACCACACCATTAGGTGGCAATCCCCCTAGCACTTCCCACCCCCAATCTGACTTCTACCTCTCTTCATAGAACTTACCATCTGATATTTTATGTATACCGCCTCCCACACTAGGCTGTAAACTCCTCAAGGACAGATTTTGTTTTCCTCCCTGCAAAATCTCTGGTTCCTTCACAATGCCTGACCCTGTTATGTTCAATAAAAAAAAAATTGAATGGCCAGATGAGCAAGTCTAGAGGAATGATAATTAGCTCATTTAGGCAAGATAAGAAAAGATAGCTATTTCCCATACCTTTTATCTACAGTGCTGTGTCCCACAAAGTCACCTGGGGTCCCAGGTGCTTTGACTCTGTTCCAATTCCATCTTCCTACCGAATGAACGGAGAAGGGTAATGGACGGTGGAAGAGACACCCAAGGCCTTGCTGTGTCATTGGTGAGGACCCCATCGAGATGCCAGCGTCCTGTGCAGTGCAGGTGGAACTGGGGACTCAGGAGGAGGAAATGGTGTGCTAAGCGCCTAACCGGCCTGTGGCATGGCTGCTATCCTGGTCACCAAAGCCCACTTTGCTCTTCCTCCCCAACATGAAACACACATCCTCTCCTAGGGGCACAGTGCAAGTCCCATCCCCACTGACCCTCCCCACCCCGAGGCAGGGGCGAGGGGGAGCAAGGCGCCCTCATGAACGCTCTGGTGCAGGCAGGATGGCGGCTGGTGCGCAGCAATCACTGGTTTTCAAATCCCGCAGGCCTGCCCTAGGCAGGAGGTCCTTGCCAAGCCTAGTTCTGTCCTCTGCGGACACAACTCTCACGACTCTTCTTGCCAAAGGGCAGCTGTAAGCTCCCTCTGTCATGAGTTTTGTGTTTTAAAGGCTGTACGCATGACTTCTCCAACTTACTATAATTTTTTTCTTTGTGGTGCTGGGGATTGAACCCAAGGCCTTGCCCATGCTAGGCAAGCGCTGTACGTCTGAGCTACATCCCAGGCCAAACTCATTATACCCTTTCCGTATTTGTTGTTTCCCAGGCAGGCAGTGCCTGCATTCTTGGTTCCTTCCCAGACAGTTCCATGTCGACTTTATTCTTTGCTTCCTCTACGTGGTGGCCTGAGGTTACCGGGCTCTCTGGGAGAGACCACCGCCTCCCACAAGGCCTAGTCACTGTGTTTAAGTCTCACAGGTCTCAGGTGCTCACCAGCACCTGCTGTTTGGGGGTAGAAGCAGTTGACTTTCCTTCATTGCAAGGCCCTGGACTAGGACTTCCTGTCCGTTTTACCTCCTGCTTGTAAACTGGCTGATTTTTTCTAGACTTCAACTTTCTCGTGATACCTTGGCCAAAGCAGCAATAACAAAACATGCCACATTGTTTTTTCCAGCTTTCTCCCTCAAGTTGAAACTCAATAGGCATGTGATTTGTTTCCCAAGTTACCCAGATGTTTTGCCATTCCTTGGCAGGGACCTTGTGTTCCTCCTGCTGTCTGTTGTCTCACTGCCCACCACCTGGCTGCTAAGCCAAGGCCAAGTCTTATAGGTTTGGGTTACAGGTGTATCGTACTTCAAGTCACCGATTTGCATATCAGAGTGAGAAAAGCTAACTGTTGTAATAAGGGCTCCAATCTTAGGAAAAGATCACCTGTCTGTGACACAAAGCTCAACCCAGCTCGTGCTGATCAGGTGGTTTGCATGTAAGTGGTGACTCAGGGACCTGCTTTCCCTCTGACATCTCGAACATGTGGCCCCTGGCAGAATCCCACGCAGTAGCATTTCAGCACCAAGTCTGGAACTGGTGTTACCACTTTTCCAGACTGCATGACCAGGATCCTGTCTGGTCCCAACCTAACTGACCAGAGGGCTGGGAATTGCTGCCCTTCGTGTCTTGCAGCTTGTCTATGGCACCCTTCTGTCTTTTCTCCCATTTTGATGGCCTCATCCCTCTGGGACTTCAAGCACTGGGAGCCTGCACTGTGCACCAGGGCACAGAAATGAACTGCTCGGACCCCACCTGAAGGCGGGAGCCAAAGAAAGTCGGGCTGAGCATGCAGGAGGCCTTCAGAAGAGGCTGTGTGAATGCAAATGTCCTCATTTAAAATGCAAGGCCAAGGACAATGCTGTGGCCACACAGGATGGCATCGAAGTGCTAGGGCTGGGGCCGAGCAGAGGGCTGGGATCCAGGAGGAGGCCTGAGGGCCACAACCAAGGTGGGAAGGGCCTTGAAACCTGTGAGGAGGGCGGTGGGAGCTGCCCGCCAGTTCCCAACAGGATGAAAATCTGGCAGAGACAGTGTGTGCTCACCGGACTTGCCAGATGTCACTGCTACAGATTCAGGGGTTTGGAAAACCTGGGAGCTTCGAAGACATGGAGGAAGAGGGGCAACGGCAGGCAGCGTGTGGCGAGGCCCGGCATAGCATGTCCCCTCCCTGTCCAGGCCAGAGCTGCTCTGGGCACACAGAGGCTACTGTGGGCCAACTGGACCACTGCGCTTGTGCCCACCATCTGCCCAGTGCTGAGCTCCACCCGGAGAGGCCTCTGGGCAGTTTTGCATCCTCACCTTCCTGACTGCCAAGTGCTTCCTCGGGGGCAGTCTGAAAACTGGTAACATCTTTAACATCTTCTTTCTTTTTTGAAAGGTTCTAATGACCAAGATTAAAATTGGGCACTCAGAACAAAAACCACATTTTTACCAGATCTACTTTTATTTCAGAAGGAACTTTGTATTATAGTATTTACTTTTGTTTATATACAGGTGCTTCACATTTGTGTTTAAAATGCACAGACCTCCCTTAATTCTCTTGTTCCTGCTTAAATTAGCTGTTATTTTACAATACAAAAAATACCAAAAAATTGCAGTCCTAAATGTATGTATAACACCCACAATCCCAGCAATGAAATAGTTTACAATACTTACTCCATATTTACATGAGTGCAATAGATGCTAAATTATACATATTAACAAACTAAGCTTAAACCCAAACAAAACAAAACGAAAAACGTAAATAACTATAAAACAAAGACATTTCCAGAGCCAGAATTAGTTCAACAAAGCAGGCTTCACTAGTGTTCAGAATGGTTTTTTGTGCACAGATTCAGTTACTGAGCCGATTCCATTATTGCCTTTGGAAGAGAAGCCGCCGGTCTCCCTCTGCACCCCCGAGCGCCCCCTGCAGGAAGGCGGCGAGCTCCCGCGGCTGGGCTCAGCCAGGGGCGAGGTCTCCATGGGCGAGCTGCATGGTAGGAGCTTGGTCAACAGGGTAAACACTGCAGATGTCTGAGGGCCGACGGCAGCCAGGGCACACTCCAAGGACAGGAGGCCTTCCTGGTTCTGCCTTCCAGATGGCCAGGTCTCACAGAAACCATCCCGAGGAAAGCTCTCCTGGGATGACAGGTTTGTGAGGCATTTAGAATTTCCTGTAATTCTAAAGAGCTACTTTTTCCATCTCCGTCATTGCCCTAGAATTAGCTTAGGTTAGTAAGCGTTCAGTAAATATTTGTCGAACGAATAGATGAATTCATGGAATGGGTGAAGGGTACTCCAGAGAGCCATGAAAGCAACGCCATCTCCCTGAGGAAGTGAGTCACCTCCCCAGCCCCAATCTGCTCTCCTCTATTGAAGGAGCAAGACTGGCCTGCTAGAGAAAACATCTTTTCCTCTCTGGAGCGTTGTCTTCTTTGCCTCCTAGCGCATCTTCAGTCTTGCACCTGAGGCCTTACAGCTATTCCAGCATTTTCCTGTCTTCGTCCAAGTCGGCGCTCGGGGAGTAGGGGTGGCCTGCTCTGCACCCCTCTTGCCTTTACAGGTGACCCTCGCCAGATCTCCGCAGGCCACAGCAAGGGGCAGGAGGCGGAGAGGGGACCGGGCTGTGAGAACTCCCTGGGAAACGGAGCTTTCATGGATAAGCCTCCACCTTCCGGCCTGGTTTGCAGTATAAAAGACAATGGTGCTCAGAAACGGTCATTAAAAATTTAGTCAAAGCCACAACAAAGTGCAGCTGTGAGAACCCGTTTTGGGAGTCTGACTTCCACAAGTTACAGTCTTTGAATTTAAAGACCAGAGAAACAGCTTTCACATCGATGGAACTGCTCACTCCTTGCGCCCGAGTCCTGAGGGCTGCTAGGTTGCCAAGGAGCATGCTAAGCGACAGCAGCGACAGAAACTCCTGCTTCCAGACCTGCCTCAAGCACCGCCAGGGATGCAGCCTCACTGCCCAGGTCGCTGCAGGGCCTGGCAGACAAGTCCCGGGTGGAGCTAGCAGGAAGCACGTGCCACCGACCGTCAGCGGCCCGGTTCTTGGTGTCATTATGAGTTGAGAGCGGATGTCCCAGGAGTTGGATACCCAGTATATGGCACAGAAACATATTAGGTTAAACTCGGATGTTATTACGTTTAATAAAAATACATTATGCTATTTTTCTGGTTTATGTACACGCCAAGTGTCTGAACATCCTGGACACTACTGTATAGTTATGTACAAGTGCAAGGTCAGTGTTCCCACGAGTGTCTTATGTACAGGTTCTCCTGTGACACGCGAAGGTACCAACGTGGACGCGCTCCCTCTTGGGAACTGGCTCTAGCTGTGCTCCTCTTCCTCCCTCACGCCCTTCTTCTGCCCTCAGCCTGGAGGAAGCTGTTTGCTGTTGCCTGCAAAGGAGAAGCAGGTGGATTCAGCTGTTTCTCCAAAGCTGGAGGAGAGTGAAACTTCACTTGCTTTTTCCTTCCTTTTAAAAAATAAACATCTATTAGAAAAAAAAAGAAAAAGAAAAAAAAAACATAACGAGCTGGCTGGGGGTCTCGGTGCATGTTATTTCAAGTGCATGGGACAAATATGGGCAAGAGACTTCTTTGGCCAAGGAAATTTGGTCCTTTGAACAAGGAGGATCTTCCTTGTAGGAGGACAAGCCCTGTGGCCTCCCTTTCTTCACCAAGAGGTTTCCTGGTGATCACAGGGCGAAGGGCCAGGTGCTGCGGGTGCCATGTTCTCTAAGGGTGTGGGGAGCTCCTGACAGGGTCTTTTCTAGAACTGTCTGCTCTTTAAGAGTGATGTGAAAAGGAAACTTTTGAGAGGCAAATCTCACAGTAGAGGTGTTTTATGCATCAGTGTTTTATGGTTCAGCCTCCTTGGAAACATCTTTCCAGAAGCTTCTTCACAAAAGTGGGGTTAGTGGTGGGTTGGAGATAATACCTCCTCTCTAGGCACTGCATTTAAAGGTGAAATGCCGCAGGTTTTGCTCTTTTGAGTGAAATTTCTCCAAATTCAGACTTGAACACTGCTGTCCAGATGTCCATCTCGATCAGGCAATGCCAGAGAATTACAGGTTTTGAAGCGCAAGAGATCATGGGAGGCTGCTGCATAATGCCGGGTACAGAGCACCATAAATGGGGAAATGCAACATCCAGGCAGTGCCCTGGGGGAGGAGGGCAGGGCACTGTCTTACCCCTCTTAAATTTGGTCATCTTCTGTTTGGCAGCGTGTTCTCTCGTGCCCATTTTCCCATGTGCTTTTCACCCCTACACGTGTTCCCTGCCCGCCTCTGCCACAGTGCAGTTTGGGAGGCCAGGTGGGCGGAGTCCTGCCTGTGGAGAAGCGGCAGACAGGTTGGGGTTCTTCTCCAGGCGCTGGGCAGGTGCTGCCTGACAGCAGGGGGCTGTCCCCCTCCTGGTGTCTACTCCACCCCCTGCTGAGGATGGCTCCAGGTTCAGAGCAGGCGACAGACCACAGAGCTGCTCTTCATCCCAGATGTCCCAAGCACACTCAGTGCTCAATTCTGCTCAAAGGAGTCACATGACACGAATAGTGCCCGTCAGGACTAGACTGACACCAGGGGGTGGGGCAGGTGGCACATGGGGACTGCAATTTCTCAACAGTGTCCTTTTTGAGAACCATAAAAACAGGCGCATTCACAGTTAGTCCATTTCTGCTTTCCTCAGTCCCTGCCGCTAGGTCAAATGTTCCTTAGGGTGAGAAAATTCTTTCCTGGCTGCAAATTAGATTTTAGAAAAAGAGCAGACTGCCAATGGTAGCTATTTAAATTTTACAAGAATGTAGGAATGCAATTATGTAAAAACTTAGGCTCACTAACTTTCCAATTGCTAGATCTATTTAAAGTCTAGGCACTTAGTGTGTGTGTGTGTGTGTGTGTGTGTGTGTGTGTGTGTGCGCGTGCTTGTGTGTCTGAATGAGAGAGGAAGAGCGGAAGAGAATTTCAAATGGATTAAGACTAAATTAAGTTGCTACAGAAAACACCTATTACATCCACTTACATTCTAAGTAACACTGCTGACCCTGACACTTCATACAGCCCCCTTCTATCCTAGTTGGATGCGATTCAAAAGAGATGGACCATTATTCTCAACTAGAAAAAAGCTACTTCCTGGAAGAAAGATAATCTGCTGAAATTGTGCAAACGTAAACAGCACATCTTTAAAAAAGATCACAGGCTGCAGATGAAAACAAGTGAATTCATCTGAGTAGTTTGTAAAAGACCACACTGAAGCACAACAGAAGATGAAGGTCTCCTTGTGACCTCGTCTTTCCGTTCCTGCAGTCGAGAGTCCCAAGGACAGTTTCCACAGGCGAACCCGGGCATTGCTCCTCACTCTCGCTAGCTCTACGCTGGCCTCCTCCAGTAACAAGCGGACCATCCCTGGACCTGAAGATAAATTAGTTCCTATGCAAAAGTAAAAGGTTAGATGCTGGACACGGATGGGAGAAACCGTCAAAGAAAGTCTGTGATCATGCAGATGAGTTGGGTGCTTCGAGGGTTTCCAGTTTTCTGCCCGCACGGCACCGCTGCGTCCCTGCCTGTGCCATCCCCTGCAGGCGGCTCTGGTGGGCACATGCCCGTGTGCGCGGGAGTTCCCTGGCCCCAGCGTCAAATGCAGGTTCCAGGTTGTGCAGGGGGCTGCTGCTTTCGGTTTCTCACTGCTCCCGACTTCTCTTTGTACACTATTGGCATCTGCTGAGAAATGTCCACTAGGGCGCTGGCCACAGCAAGACCTTGGGAGAACACACAGAAGGGGATGCGTGTCAAGGAGAAGCTTATTTTTGTTTTTAAATAATTTTAAAATTTCTTTTTTACAGTTTCATGGTGCAAAAATTTTAAAAACTACACAGTGAAGAGTCTAACTTTTACTGTACACCTTCTCCCATGTTTCCCACCCCATCTGAATAAACCCCTTCATTAGTTTCATATTCTTCCAGGGTTTATTTATGCAAATGCACCTACATATCCCCCTTCCCCCGCCCCAACACAGAAGGTGATGCCTGCTAGTCAGCAGATGTCTGCCTGGCGGTGGGAATGTGGAATGAGACTGCAGCTGTGCCCTAAGCATGCCCTTTCTCCTGCCTGCCTCCAAAAGGGTGGCAAGAAAGTCAGGCATGGTGGTGCATGACTATAATCCCAGCACTCATGAAGCGGAGGCAGGAGGATCACTGTGAGTTTGAGACCAACCTGGATGACACAGTAAGACCTTGACTCAAAAAAAAAAAAAAAAAAAAAAAAGTTGGCAAAGCATGAACTTCAGATTTGTCCCACATTGCTCATTTGGTATGGGTTATTTTTATATCCACACTACGGCGCAAGTCAGGGCAGACTCAACCCAAGCCAGGCTTTGGAATGAGCAAGATTCTTTAGCCCTTCCATGTTAGTTCTGTATTTGTAAAGTAAGCACATTAACAGCACAGGGCCAGTCAATGAATAGATTTCTTACCTTTTACTCTCAATTCCCCTCCCTTAGGCATGGGGGCCCCTGTTCCTTCTGCATTGGAATGAACCTGGTATTCACTGGGCTGGTCAAGGTCCTAGGGCAGCTGGATCCCTAACATTGCAGAGGTGGCCAGCCTGGGTGCAGAGCCCTGCTGAGGCTGCCCTCGGGCTGCCACTGTCACCATCACCACCACCCCGCCCCTGCTGGGCCTGTCAAATGGGGAGGAGGGAAGAATGGCTCTTAAGTGCCTGCTTTAATGGTTGGCAAAGTGGAGAATTCATGCCAGTGATGAGTGTTATGGACAAAAGCAGTCAGATGTTCTGGGAACTCATAAAAGGGTACCAACTGTGTGTGTGTGTGTGTGTGTGTCTGGGGACAGCAGAAGTCTTGCTTATCAGGTGCCAAGCTCTGGTTTCATCCCCAACACAGACCAAAAAAGAAAAAAAAAAAAAAGTTCCTGGATGTGCTGGCACATACCCGTAATCCCAGCTACTCAGAGGGTGAGGCAGGAGGATTCCCAAGGCCAGCCTGGGCAACTTAGAGGGACCCTGTCTCAAAATTCAAAGGAATGGGATATAGTTTGGTGGTAGAGTGTTTGCCTATACGTGCAAGCCCCTCTGTCTGATTCCCAGTACCACAAAACCAAAAAAAAGTTCCTGTAAAATAAGGGGTGTAGAAGGGTTGGCAAGAATGGCTTCACTGTTGGGGTGGGCCTCAAGCAGCAGGTGGGTGCACCAGGTGTGCCGCCACCAGGCACCTTGCTCCTTGGAGGCCCAGCCAATGTCTACAAAGCCAGGGGGTGGCAGGAGACACCTTCTACAGCCGAGTGCCAGGTCATGAGCCATTCCGTCCCCAGCACTGGCAAGGCTCAGTTAGAGACTCAACTCCCAGGGATCCTGAGGTGAAGTGGACAACTCATCTTGATTCCGCCATGCTTAGGGTTTCCCTGTGAGGACACCACACACCCCCGCCACCGTGTGAACTTCTGGTCTGCAGGTGCTGAGGGGATGCAGCTCAGGGGTGGACATCCTGGGCATCCTTTCCCCTCACACTCTAGGTCATCTTTGGCGAAGGCCACCCTGAGCTTCAGGATGTCTGACACGTTCGTGTTACTTGAAGTACTTCATGATGAATCAAGATCTTTCCAGAACTGCATGCCATAGTGCCTCTGTGTTCCAAGTAAGAGAGTGCTTACGCAGCCAGGTGTGGTGGCGCACACCTGTAATCCCAGCACTCCGGAGGCTGAGGCAGGAGGACTGTTACAAGTTCAAGACCAGCCTGGGCTACAAAGTGAGCTCAAGGCCAGCCTGAACTGCATAGCAAGACCTTGTCTCAAAAAGGCAAAAAAAAAAAAAAGAAAGAAAGAAAGAAAGAAAGAGAGTACTTATGCAAATTATGACTCAAGTGTTCAATAGGTTACAAACATTGGTACATACTATGTAGTAAGCTGTAAAAATGCTAATGACAGTTACATGAAAAAGGAAGAATAAAAAGTTTATATAGGCATTCTAACTAAATTGCTGGCAAAGGCCAGGAAGAAAAGAGAATAATAAAAATTGGTGGGTACTAGCATAGCAGAATTGTGAGTGAATTTTCAGAAATCTCTTTTATAACATAATAATGCTTGTCTGGGATTTCTATTTAAAACAGTGAGCCGGGCATGGTGGCGCACCCCTTTAATCCCAGCACCCGGGAGGCTGAGGTAGGAGGAATGTTGTGAGTTTGAGGTCGGCTTGGGCTACAACGCGAGCACAAGACCGGCCTGAGCTATGTAGTGCGACCCTGCCTCAAAAAACTAGGGCTGGGAGTTTGGCTCAGTGGCTTAAGCGCCTGTTTGGCAGGCGCGAGGTTGTGAGTTCAATCCCTGATGCCGCAAAAAAAAAAAATAAATAAATAAATAAAATGAAATAAAACAAAACAGCGAGAAAGCAAAAGAAATGGAGTGAGGTTAGAAATATTAACATGAGCACTGCCATCTCTGAAGAGACAGTGACAAGCCAGGGTGTGGAGAAGGCAACTAGGAGGGGAGGATGGAGCACAGGGGAAGGCAGCCTAGATTCAGGGACTAAAAGAACAAACAGAAGAGACTGGGCGCACAACAGAGCCAGAGGGGCCTGAAGCGACCCCTACCTCTGAGAGGGTGAGGAAGCCAGGCCTGGTGAGGAAGGCTGTACTTCTCCAGGGAAGGGAATGGTGACCCCAGGAACAGTGTTTGGAATGTAAGTGACAGCAGCATCACATGACATAATCCTTGCCACAGCTTGAGGGAGGCACTATTCCATCCCGCCACTCCAACCTGCTCTCTGCGCAGCGGAAGCTTCCAAGGCCTGGCTCCTTCACAGTCTCTCCCCTCACTTACCTGACTGCCCGGGAGGAGGGATTCCACCCAGGCCTCTCGGAAGCCTCACGAACACAGAGAGGACAGCCGCTTTGTTGCCAAAACACGGCTCCAGGGCAATGGGTTTGGGAATGGTCTGCAGAAGAAAAGAATCACTTAAGGCGGTATTCCTCCAACTCTCACCCAGCCAGACGCTTCCTTCTCAATGGTGCTCACAAGCACCACAATTTGAGTGTGTAGAAGGAGAAACATTAGCTTCTAACACACACCACGAGAAGGATGGTACTGCTTGCCACCTTCTACAGAGCTCCCTACACCCACCCTCCCCGAGGGAAGGCAATGTCTAGGTGGCTTCATCCGGGACTCTGTACTTTTTTTTTGTTTTGAGACAGGGTCTTGCTTGGTAGTTGCTGGCCCTAAACTCTCTGTGTAGTCTAGGCTGGCCTCATATTCACGGCGATCCTCCTGCCTCAGTCTCCTGAGTGCTAGGACTGCAGGCATGTGCTACCACACCAGGCTTGGTTGGGCTCTGTACTTTTACTTAACTTGAAATCCTAACTTACACTTGTAACAGTCACAAACTGGCAGTGCTTATTTGACAGATTTGCCCAGAGAGTTCTGCTGCTTGGCTCACACCAGACCCGGGGATTATGGAGACTTTTTTTTTGTAAATTCAAGCTTATTTCCTCAGTCTGTAGGCACTAAGTAGATAGGCCCTTTAGATGAAAGAGCTTGGAAGACGCGGACAGTTGCTCATGGACTCTGGGTGTACTTGGCTCTGGAAAATATGTCCTTGTTTTCTATTGCAGCCCTTAGATGTGATGTGCAAGGACGCCCTCTGGACAGGTTTCCACTGCTGTGCAGCAGACTTAGTTGTTTACCCAACAGCCTTCACCGTCTCACGGTCCTACAGAGCAGAGAATGCAAGCTCAGTGGGCTCTGCTTAGACTCAGGCCTAGCCATGTCTACGTCAGCTCAGGGAGCTGGGCTGTGCGCTTCTCTGGGGCCCGGGGGAAGCATCTGCTCTAAAACTCCCTTGGGTTGTTGGAGGATCCAGCTCCGGGCAGAGGGATGGAGCTCGAAGGCCCCACTTCCTGGCTGTCAGTCAGGAGCCACTCTCCTCTCCTGGAGGCTCCCTGGGCTCTTTCTCCTGTGGCTCTCTCCCCCTGGGCCTCCTTTCCCGGCTTCCTCTTCTGTTACTAGACAGAGGCACTGCCAGGAAGGGAATTCTATTATATCTGCAAAATCTCTTCATAGTGCCTGGGGTGGGGTTTGACTGAATAACCAGCGGATAGGAATGAAGAGCCACCTTTAGAGTTCTGCCTACCATTAATCACAAATATGTCATCAATTTCTTCAATTCGATTGAGGAAAATAATTTCTAGTACGCCTCTGTTGTGGCACAGGAAACCGACTAGATGGGTGAAATGGCAGTGGTGGAAATTTAGTTATTAGGCAACTGAAAGAATCTCGGTGAAGTCACAGTGATGCTCGCCTGTAATCCCAGCACTGTGGGAGGCAGAGGCAGGAAGACTGCAAATCAAGTGCCAAATGGGCAACCTAATGACTTAGCTAGACCCTCTCTCAAAATGATCAATAAAAAGGGCTGGGGACGTAGCTCAATGGTAGAGTGCCCAGGGTTGGACTTGTAGTCCTCCCAGCTGACCAACTCATTACACTAAGAAACCTTATGCTGTTTATAGAAGATATTTTAAAACATAAGAATATAAAAGAGTTGAAAATAAAACAATGGTCTAATAAAATAAACCATGAAAACACAGGTACAGTGGTACCTTGGTTTACTAACGCTTTGGTTTGGCAAAGTTTTGCTTTTGTTTGTAAACTCTGCACATTGGGTGACAAACACAACTGTAGCCATCTTTCCCACACAAACACAAATATGGCTGTCTTTTCCAAAACTGTAGAACAAATTAAGCTTGTGAACTGAGGTACCGGTGTATAACCTTGATGTCAAAATCTGAAAAAGCATACAAAAAAGAAAACTAACAGCAAAATCTTAAAATCCTAGCAAAGAGAACTCACAGCCTATGATACAATTATACTACAGTATGACTAAATGATGTTTACTTTAGAAATTTAACCATACTCCATTATTAGGAAATGTATTAATAAAAATTCTCACAGAGATAATTCAAAACAATAAAAAAATCAGTTACCCTAAACAACCATGATTTTTTTTTTTTTGGCATGTGAGTGCTAAAAAAAACTGTAAAACTCTTGATTACTTTGTTAAAAATGCATTTAAGGAAAAAAATCATTGAGCATTTAGATTCTGTTCCTGATACTAGAAATGAAACAAATCTAGTCGAATGCCTGCCTTCATGAAGCTCACAGCATTAAACAAATCACCTCATAAATTTGATAAGTGATAGGGAACAGAATTAGAGGACTCCAAGGACCTATCTATAAGAGAAAATGGAGCCAGACATGGTGCTGCTTATCTGTCATACCAGCACTTTAGAAGGCTGAGGCAGAAAGAAAACTCAAGTCCCACTTGAGCAATTTAGTGAGATATTGCCTCAAAAAATTAAAAAAAAGGACTGGGGATGTAGCTCAGTATGAAGGCCCTAGGTTCAATTCTCAGTACTGGGGGTTAAAAAAAGAAGTGAGAGATGATAGTAGCTTAAAACAAGGTGGCAGCAATGGTGGAGGTGAGACACAGTGGCTAGAAAACATGGAAGACGGCGAAATACTTGATGCTACATAGCTGTGTTATATTCTGTAGACATCTGCAGTAACATCTATGCTCCTGTCTAAACTCACCGCCTGTTGTTTCTGCTAGCGCTCCCTACTGTGGCTGCCTCTGCTTGTACTTGGTGATCATCAGGTGCTTGCTCCTGATGATCCTACAGGGATTGGTGATGTTTTCCCATGAGGAAGATTTGCATCCATTTTAGCAGGGAGTTGTGATGTGTCACCCGCCTGGAACCACTTTAGACAGCTCATGGCTCTAGTTTTGGTTCAGTGATTATTCTTGAGGGAAGGAAAAGTAGTTCGGGGAGGTTTTGCCTCCTTTCTAGGAGTTCAGTAATGCTTACAAAAGTATGTCTTACTCAGGATACCAAGCTGTTTTCCCAACCTATCTGCCATATTTCACCATTCTGCCAAGAAAATATTATCACTGTTTTTTTTTTTTTATCATTTTTTAGTGGAGGTAAAATACTTATTTTCCACAGAATACACAGCAAGTTATCATTTTGCTGCTAAAAACAAAACAAAAAAACAAAAGCAAAAGCGAAACAAAACCACTAAAAGTATTACTATAAAGAACAATCGTCTAGTCTGGCTATTTTCTTTTTTTCTGTCTTTTTTTTTTTTTTTTTTGGTGTGGTACCAGGCATTGAACTCACAACCTCCCGCCTGCCAAGCAGGCACTTAGGCCACTGAGCCAAACTCCCAGCCCTACTTTTTTGAGGCAGGGTCCCACTATGTAGCTCAGGCTGGCCTTGCTTATGTTGTAGTCCAAACCGGCCTCAAACTTACAACACTCCACCTACCTCAACTTCCCCAGTGCTGGGATTAAAGGTGTGCACCACCACACCCAGCTAGTCTGGCTATTTGCAAATACAAAAGTTAAACTATTTTGCCACAGAATACTTAAAAGTGCATCAGATGGCAGTAATTTATATGTAAAAATTCCCTGAACATAAGACTACTTAACCACATGGACCAAAGACTAGAAAATGAAGGCAGACTTCAGTGTTTTAGTTTAATGTTATGGTTGATACACTGTGTCAACTTGAGAAGTTTCACTTTAAGAGACTCAGCAGGAAGCCAGGGCTCTTACTTTGTAAACATCCTATCCTTTGCAAAAGGAGGGCACAGAGATTTTGTGAGTGCTACACCCACCCTAGGGGGTGGTAGCCTGCTTACAATATAAAAGAGGAACCCCCCCACCCCCCTACCCCACTTTAGCTCTGGCTGGTTTTGCTGGCTGCTGTCTTGAAGTGTCACCCCTGTGCCATGATACCCTGCCTTGGAGCCAGCTGATTATGGACTGAAACCTCCACAAACTGTGAGCTGAGTAAACTTTTCCTTCCTTTATTTTGGGTGTCGGGTATTTTGTCCCAGCAACAACAGAAAAGTGACCAAGACACTTACTGTTCAAGAAAAGAGGGAAAAAGATAAGAAGCTGAACAAGGCACTTGCTCTCACGGGTTTGCCAGGCTCAGAAGCCTGAGTCTTGAAGCATTAACTTACAGGGACGTCTAAGGGACCTTCTTACCTTGACACTCCCTCCAATCAGGTCTGGAGGTTCTTCATCTGTTTCCAAGGCAACATTTACGGAGGCAAAGGGTCGACTGGCCATCTGCTGCATCTCTCGAAGAAGTTGCTAATAAATAACATAGTGAGCATTAGGAAACGAGTATCAAGGACAAGTACTGAACAGTACACATTTAAAATACCTTATCTTCCCTGATTCAAACACATTGAATCTAAAATCATACTTGTGTGACTGATGGGGCTACAGGGACATGGACTAGATATTAGATAACATTAGGAACTATTAAATTTTGTTGGAGGCAATAACGTTGTATCTTTAAAAGCTCTTTATCTGCTGGAGATACACACTAAAGTAGTGGGGGATACTATGCTATGTCTGCATGTTAAATACGTAAAATGAAGTTTATTGCTTAATATCCCTACTACTTGGCCTGCTTTCTTCTCGCTGAAATTAAACCAGGTATTTTTACAGCAACAAAACATGATGCCTTACTGCATAGCAAACAGGTCCGAGAGAACTCTTCATTCAGAGATAGTGTAAGCTAACATGAACGGGAAATTCTGCGGTGGCAGAGGGACACAGGGGGTCTGGACTCAGGGAAATGTGGATGTGAACCCCTGCTCCAACTTTCGCCAGCTGCGTGTCCTTAAGGAAAGTATGTTAAAGCTGGGTGTGGCGATGCATGTCAATAATCCCAGCACTTTAGGAGACTGAGGCAGGACAGTTGTGAGTTTAAGGCCAGCCTGGAACACGGCAAAGCTGTCTCAAAAAAAAAAAAAGTGTGCTTAACATGTCTGGCCTTCAATTTCCTCTTCTCTGAATTCATTTTGATCCCATGAGGTTGTTAGGATCAGGTAAGATCCTGCCGAACACATGGCACATGGTCACCCATGTATCCTTGTGGATATTAGAGATCTTCTGGGCATGTTTTTGAGGCTTTGAGTTGGACGACAAACTACTTATGTCAAACTACTTCCTAGAAATGATAGACAGAATCCTGGGCTGCAGAGCTCATGGCTCTGTTCTAGAGGGTAATTTTTATGTTAAAACAATAGATTTTTACATCTCAAAAAGATGATGGTTGCCGGGTGTGGTGGTGCATGCCTATAATTTCAAGGGAGGCTGAGGCAGGAAGATCGCTGTGAGTTCAAGTTCAAGGCCAGCCTGGGCCACAAAGTGAGTTCAAGGCCAGCCTGAACTACACAGTGAAACCCTATCTCAAAAAGGCCAAAAAACACCAAAAACAAAAACAAACAAACAAAAAAAAGAGGGTTGTTATGGTTTATACATTGTGTCAACTTGAGAAGTCTAGCAGCTTAATTAAGTAACTCAGCAGCTCTACATCCTAGGGTGTAGAGCACAGTTACCTGGTCATTGTTACAATTTGAGAAGGTCAGAAGTTTAGCTGAGAGATTCAGCAGCGAGCCAGGGTTCTTTGTAAACAACCTCATCCTGTGCAAAGGAAGGCAAGGATGTTTGTGAATGCTACACCCACCCTGGGGGCGGGGGTGTCCCGTGTACTATATAAAGGAGGAGAAGAAGCTTGCTCTTGCCCCCCTTTTACTCTGGATGCTTTTGTTCAAATGCTGCTTTGAAGTGTTGTTCCTGTGCCATGCCACCCTGCCTTGGAGCCAGCTGATTGTGGACTGAAACCTCCAAAAACTGTAAGCTAAATAAACCTTTCCTTCCCTAGTTTGTGTGTCAGGTGTTTTGTCTCAGCAACGAGTAAAAAGTAACTAAGACAAAGGTCCTTTTATTTACTCAGCAGTCCTATACAGCAACAGAGCTTTCTGCTCTGTGCTAACCTCAGTGCTGGAGTCACAGTGAGATAGACCTCCTCCCCTCTGCAGCTCCCACTCCAGAGCCTTCAAGTGCAGAACTGATATGGGCAGAAGCGCTCCAAGCAGGGCCCAGTGTGTGCAAGGATTTAAAGTGTCCTGACTGGGACTAAATCACTACTGATCTTCTGGAAATGATGAACTATATGATGAATGGTCAGGTTCAGAGTTACAGAAACATTCTGAACCACAAGGGTAAAAGCTTAGTTTTTCAGCTTTCCCATTCACAGTGTCAGCTTACAATGTCTCTGAATGAAGAGTCAGTGTTCTTGGTCCTGCCTGCTGTGAAAGGAGGCACAATATTCTGTTGCTGTACAAACATCTGGTTCAGTTTCAGCAGGAAGAAAGCAGGCCTGACTTTAGCCAAGTGATGGGATGACGAAGCATCAGGGCTCCATTGCCTCCTTCTTCCTTTTTCATTCTGAGTCAGGGTCTCGCTAAATCACTAAGTTGCCCAAACTGGGCCTACGCTGGGTTAGAACTTGTGATCCTCTTGCCTCAGCCACCCAGAGTGCTGGGATTACAGGTGTGCACGCACCAACACACCTGGCTCCCTTTATTCTCATTCTTATGGAAGGCTCTTGAGAAAGATGTCTCAAATCAAGCAGTGGCCATGGCTGTGGCAGAATTAAGGATGCTCCACATAGGACGACACGGAGTCTACCGATTGTGCTGCAGAGCCCTATCCTGCAGAGAAGGCAGCATCCTCTTATCACTAGTCCCCAGAGGAAGTGACTTGCCTCAGAGACAAAACTCTCCTGGGCATTCTTTATCTTTATTAAAGAGGCTTACCTCTCTACGCCGGGAGGCCCAACAACTTTGTTTGATCTTCCAAACCACAGCAGCCACCAGGAGCAAAGAGAGGAAACAACTGTGAGAAAGGAAAGTACCAAGTTATTACCCCGGCTCCAGAATCAGTACACTGTCATCCACGCCAGGGTCCCTCTGGCGCTTCGCCACCAGGCCCCAGTTCACAGGAGGCAGAACGTGAGAAGACTGGGGAGTGAGCTTCCTGGCCTGACTTCTAGGAAGGCCCTCCTGAGTGCTGGGAGAGAATGCTGACCTCCCAAGGGCCCTGTCAGAATGGCCCCTGTTTCTAACCCCAAAGGGGAGAAACAATTCTAAGGTAAGGACAACAGACACCAACCAGGTCATTAATCAAAGTAGCAAACATTTACTGGTAAAGTCTAAGAAAGCAAGAAAAGTTCATTATTAAAGTAACAATTAGCTTTTCAGAAGAGGTAAGCAGAAGAAATAGAAGAATTGTATGTATACTGATTAATTTATTTTCAATAATATTTTTACAAAGTAAACACATATGTTTTTATAAAATAAAACATGTTTAAGATGACCAACAACCTGGGCGTGGTGGTGCATGCCTTTAATCCCAGCACTCAGGAGGCTGAGGTAGGAAGAGCGTTGTGAGTTCGAGGCCGGCTTGGGCTACAACGCGAGCGCAAGGCCGGCCTGAGCCATAGTGCAACCCTGCCTCAAAAAACTAGGGCTGGGAGTTTGGCTCAGTGGCTTAAGCGCCTGCTTGGCAGGTGCAAGGTTGTGAGTTTGATGCCTAGTGCCGCAAAAAAAAAAAAAAAAGATCAACAACTTTCTTAAAAATATTAGAAGAAACATAACCCAGTGGTCTTACAATTGAAAAGATTTTGGTGTCATCTTATCTGTAAACCAGGTGTTAAATGATTTGAAAGCTGCCATGATGGCAAAGAGGACTTTTTAAAAAAGGAAAAATGAGCCAAATAAACCCCTTAAATAACTGCTGTAAATAATTTTGAAGTTGGCATTTTCACTCATAACTTGTGAAAGGGACTTGCTGTGGAGTATTTTCCAAAGAGTTCTAGGCAGACACAGTGCTCTCTGCCACGCTGCGGTTAAGAACCCTCTTGGGAGGCTCTGGGTTTGCAGTACAGGGTCAGTATGGCATGTGACACTGACACACTGTGCTCCTTGGCCGGCAGGAGAAAGACACTAAGCTGCTGGGAAGATGGAATTGCCCTTGCACAAAAAGAGAGCTCAAGGCTCCTGTAGCCCACTGCCTCACAAAACAGCATGAGGTGCAGACCCCTTCAACGGAAGCCTCGACAAGAGAAGTGCCGTCAAGCCCCTGGTCATCACTCGGCGGACAACCTTCAAATCTGGCTTGTGAGGGCTCAGTGCTGTCTGTACCTCTTGGGCAACAGTCTACACAGTGATCTTCAAATTCGTTATCAGGCCAGGTCCTGTTCCCAGCTCACGGAATACATCAATGAACAGGACAAAGAGCACTCGTCCCTGGATCGTGTGATTTACATTCCAGCAAGCGGAGAGCAACAGTGCACGGAAACAAATGAGAGCCTGTCAGAAGGCAGTAAATGCTACAGACATAAAAAGGTGAGGAGGGCAATGGTACTACAGCCAGGAGAGACTCCTGGGGCAGACACGTGAGCCGCAGGCGGGGTGCCAGGTGGCTTGGAGATGGCATTTGGGAGTCATCTGCACATTATTTGGTATTTGAAGCAATCAACTTGGATGAAGTCACAGGGTGGGGTGGGGCAATGAATACAGATAGAGGAGTGTCCTGGGATACCCAATTTGACGAGTTGGGGAGAAAAGGGAGAGCTAGTAAAAGAGCCGGAAAATAACCTACATTTTTCTTGGTCCCATGTACAACCCTGCTTCTTGTTATTTTTATTCTAGTAGATAAGCACAGGAGGTAAGATAAGCAGGCAGGCTCATGCCTGCTGCAGCCGTGTAAATTTCACGCAACTGTTCTGAGGGGCCATCTGCCAGTGTTTTCACATTATGATACAGCAATTAGAAGAACACTGTCCCAGAAAGACAGTCACAGAAAAATGCAAAGACATATGCAACAAAAACTGAGGATAATCTAAGACTCAGTCAAAAGAGGAATTATTAACGAGAATAAGACACATTCATACTGTGAGAAAAGTTGTTCTAAAAAACAAGGTGAAGGCTGGGCATAGTAGCACATGCTTGTAACCCCAGCAGTCTAGGAGGCTGAGGCAGGAGAAACACAAGTTCAAGTTCAGCTTGAGCAATTTAGCAAGATCCTGTTTTTAAAAACCAAAAAACAATAGAAGAAAAACAAAAACAAAACAAAACAAAAGGTGGAGACGAGGTGTAGCTCAACACAAAGGCTCTGGTTTCAGTCTCCAGTATAGATAGTATACTAGGATATATAATACATCCCCTAGTTAAAAAAAAAGAAAAAAAAAAGGAGTTGATTCTATGTATAGGGAAAGCAAACTACAGAATACTGAGTAACACTAAGCAGGTTGTTACAGTTTAG
The DNA here is from genome assembly GCA_004363535.1 of Dasyprocta punctata. Taxonomy (NCBI): domain Eukaryota; kingdom Metazoa; phylum Chordata; class Mammalia; order Rodentia; family Dasyproctidae; genus Dasyprocta; species Dasyprocta punctata. Next base: position 16,900 of record RJWM01016336.1, on the reverse strand, counting down.
ATCCTAACATGTCCCCCAAAGTCACATTCAGAGGTGGGGCCTTGTGGGAAGGTGGTAGTTACTGGGGACATGACTTGAAAGGGTGTATTCTTCCCCTGGGCTCCATAGTGAGTTCAAGAACAGCATGACCTTGACTTAATAAAAATGGGTTGGGAAAATAAGTAAGTACACAAATACAATGGTTTAGAAAAGTGGGATAGAGAAGCGGTAGAGTACTGTGAGCAGAGATGGATGAAAAATTCTGGTAGGCACTCAGAATTTTGTCACATTCACATAGGAATGTGGACAGGTGCAGGAGGTTTCAGGTAACAAGAACTCTGCTGGCAGCTGGACTCGAGGCAGTATGTGTTACACTCTGGCAGAAAATTTGTCTGTTTTGCCCTTGTCCTGAGACTGCAGGAGAATGAGATTACGGGTAGCAGACTAATTAATTTATTGGAGAAAATATTAGGGCAGCTTGTACTGCTGGCTGCTTTTAACTAGGTCTGCAGTGAAAATTAGGAGCAAAAAGCAGAGTTGAATGATTTAAAAAGTTTGTAGTTTTGTCAGAAAGGAAGCTCCTGCAAAGTTGGAACAAAAGAAAACATTATTGCTGAAAAGATCAGCATTAAAAAGAAGCCAAGTACAGTGGTAGCTCAGTTCATGAACTTTGTTCCATGAATCTGGAAAAGATGTCCACGTTCATGTTTGTGTGGGAAAGATGGCTGTGATCATGTTCGTTACTCGATGGAGAGTTTCCAAGCAAAAACAAAACTTTGCCTAATGTTTCTGTTTGTGAAGCAAATTGTTTGCAAACAAAAGCATTTATGAAACCTTACTACCACTGAGTTTTGCATCAGAACAATAGAAAAGATGGCTCAGAGGCATCTGAGAAATCAGCAAGACCTCACCCCTTGCAGGCTCAAGGGTGCAAAACCCTAACTTTTTAAGAAGGGAGTCTCTTGGACATCAGCTTGTTAGGGCTGCCTAGGGAAGTGAATCCCTAAATGCAGCCATCCAGACACTCGAGAGGCCACTGTTGCTATGGTCCATTTCTGCCTATTCCTGTTCTCCCTTTTGGAATGGGAATGTTTACCCTGTGATATTATATGTAGGAAGTGCTTAATTTTCTTTTTGATTTTTACAGGGTCTTACAGTTAAGAACTTGCCTAGAACTTTAGAGGAGACTTGGTATTTGGGCTTTTTGGCAATGTTTGAAGTGTTAAACCTCTGGTGACTCTTTAGAGATAGACTAAATGCATTTTGCATAATGAGATCGGCATAAGACTTTTGGGTGCCATTGGTGAAATAATAAATTTAGACCTAAAATGTCCTATGAAAGTCTCATGTTTAGAGGTGAGGCCTGGTTACATGGTGCAGGTCATCGAGGTCTGATCTGGGAGGGTATTCTAGTCTCCTCCCTTTTCCTTCTGTTTCTTGGCTGCCATGTGGTGAACAGCTCTCCTCCACCATGCATTCTGCCATGCCATTTCTGTACTGGAGTCAGGTGACCACAGTCTGAATCCACTGAAAACTGTGAGCCAAAATAGATCTCTCCTCCACTAAGTGGTAGGGGGCAGGTGTTTTGTCCCAGTGATAGGAAAACTAATACACAAGATAAAGAACATGGGCGGAAAGGAGCCAGCCCATTTCATAAATTTTGAGCAGTATATATACAGAAAAAATTCTCTTCCTCAACCTCATCAGCTCACAGGCGGAAGTGGGCCCACCAGTTTCCAGCGTGACACAGCACACTCCAGTGTGACACAGCACACAGGGGAGGAGGCCATCTGACGCTGCACCATGGGAAATGCAGTCACATGGCTCCCATGCCAGCGAGAGCTGGAAAGGTGTATGTCTAGAACATAGAATGACTTTATTCCCCCTTGCCCTTGTATTTCGCAACTTTACTAAATTCACTTAGTTTTAATAGTTATCTGCAGATTACTATGAATTTTTATAAATACAGTCACATAATGATGATTTTTTTCCCTTTCCAATTCTTACATTTTATTTACATTTCTTGTCTTACTGTACCAGTAAGAACCTCGCTCACGATGTGATAGTGGACATCTCTCTCTGGTTCCCACTAAGAATGTGGTTTGCTGCTGTCATTATATAGTTCCTTTATCAGACTTAAAGAATTTCTATTTCTGGTTTTCTAAGAAGTTTATTAATGAATGGATATCAAATGTTATTAGATGCCCCCATCAATTAAGATGATCATTTTATTTTTCTCCTTAATATAATTAGTATAGATTACACCTATTGCTTGTCTGATTTAAATCAATCTTGCGATTCCTATATAATCCAACTGGGTCATGATACAGTAGCCTTTTCATATCATTGATGGATTTTGCTTCCTTATTCATGAGTGAAACTGACTTATAAATTCTTTTTTAGATTATTTCACATTAGGCTGAACTAGGTTGAAACATGAATTGGGGAGTGTTTCTTCTTTTTCTGTTCTCTAGAACTGATTAATAATGGTATGCTTTTTTTTTCTTAGAAAATTATATTATCAACGAAGCCACATAGGCCTAGTGTTTACTGTAGGGAAACTTATTTTTGTATTGTTTTTAGAACAGATATAGCACTATTTTTCTTATTTTTTTCTGTACCCATTTTTATAATTGTATACAGTTGGGCTTTTAAAAAAAATGTTCCCATTCTATCTGTTATATTTTCAAATTTATTCACAAAATACTCTTCTGAAAGAAAAAAAAATGTCTGTAGGTTTTAAAGCACACCCCAACTCCCTAGATTTCTAACATTGGTCATTTATCAATATTCTCTTCAAAAATCCACTCTCAGCTGGGGATGGTGGCACCTGTAATGCCAGTACTTTGGAGGTTGAGGCAGGGGGATTGCTGTGAGTTCGAGGCCAGCCTGGGCTACATAGTGAGACCCTATCTCAAAAACAACAACAACAACCCTCCCCCCCCAAAAAAACCCCAAAGATTTACTCTGGTTCTTTAAATCCTGTTTATTGTTCTTTTCCTAGATCATCATCATTATTATTTATTTATTTACTTATTTTTGGTAGCAGGAATTGAACTCATGGCCTCACGCTTCCCAGGCAGGCACTGTGGTGCTGAGCTATATCCCCAGCCATTAGATCATTATTTTTTGCTCTTATTCATATTCCATTCTCATTATACTCTTTAACTGCCACTTCCATCCATTGAGCGGGGTGTCTTTTCTTTTCTAATGTAAGAAGTAATTCCCAACCTGCACAAATAAATCACCAGAGGAGCTTTCAAATGCCTGGGTCCTCTCAGAATGGGTCAGTCTAAGATACGGGCTGGACATCAAAAGCTTCCCAAGTGACTCGAGGTGTAGTTAGGATTGAGAACTACAGATTTAAAGCTATATCCTCTAAATACAACTGCATTCCACAAATTTTAAATATTTTCTTCATTATTTAGTTTTGGTCTCACCCTTGGGGAACAGGGAGTGAGGTGTCACAATTCTGCTACTGACTGCTTACTACCTTGAGCTTCAGTTTCTTCAGCTCTTAAATGTGAATAATGATAATAACACTCTTCACCAGTATGGACCAGTGTGATGACTACATGGAGTAATAAGACTGACAGTGTTTGGTTTTTTTTTTTTTTTTTTTTTTTTAAAGAAACACATGAACATAAGATACTGCTACAAGGAAAAACGTTGGTGAATAGTTATAGATAAGTTTTTTTCAACTTTCCCTAGCTGTGTTTTTTAATTCCAACCAGAGGCATCAAGTTTCAAGAGATTTTTAAAGATTTTTATTTATTTTAATGTGTATTTTAAATTAACATCTACTAATTATAGTATTATTACTATCATTCCAATATACTATAATTATATTTATGCGGTACAAGTGACATTTCAATACATGTATGCAGTGTGTAATGATCAGAAATGGATAACTGGCATTATCTATCACCTCAGACAGTATTATTTCTTTATATTAGAAACAGTCAAAATCCTCTCTACTAATTATCATGAAATATTCAATTACTTGCTGCCAACCATAGTTATGCTGCTGTGTATAGAACACTAGAAATCATTCTTCCCATCCAACTTCTCCCCTGTACCCATCAAACATCCCCTCACCAGCCCTCCCTCCCACCACTTTCTGCAGGCTCTGTAACCCCTCTTCTCTACTTTTTGAGATCTACAACTTTAGCTTCCACATATAAGTGAGAACATGAAATGTTTATCTTTCTGTGCCTGATTATTTTATTTAATTTCTTCCAGTTCTACCCACATTGCTGCAAATGGAAAATTTTTTAAGAGGAAAAGAGATCCCAGACAAGGAGTGGCATCAGCCTCCTCAATATTAATACTAGAAGCTAGAAGAAACAGCATAATGTCTTCTAAATTGTAGTGGAAAATTATTTTCAACCTAAAATTTTATAATCAAATTCTCAGTGCACTTGTAAGCATAAAAATAAAGACATTTCAGTTGGCAAAGCTCACAGAAAAGTTGCTCCCATGTATGTTTTCTTAGAAACGTTTGGGAGAATGTGCTTCAGTGAAAGATGGGAATATATAGGAAGAATACAGTATAAATCAGGTAGGTACATAAAAAACCAAACAATTTAAAAACAAAAAGTGGATAATATTACATTTAGGATAAGCAAAGAGTGAACCTCCACCCAAAAAATGAAGTATAAGCATAATTCAAATCAGCTGTAAATAAGTTTTATGGCCATAGTAACAAACAGAGGCCACTGATTTAACTAAGTGTTGCAACACAATTGTATTCAGTGAGTGGAGGAAGAGGATTGTGTATTCATTTGTGGTGTGGGGGGAGTTGCTGGATAAGGTAATGTAAGACAATAAGTCCTCATCTTCTACAGGAAGGACATCAATAGATTTACCTGAAAAAATGAAGAAATAGTATAAATGTGGAGAAGAAAGAAATAGCTAAGTGGTTAAATTGGGAAAGGAACCAAGAGATGGCGGGAGAAGGGAAGGAGATGAAAAGAGAATCAAAATACGCTATGTACACGCACCAACTTTACACAGTGAATGCAATCAATAGGTACTGTAAACCTGTACTACCAAAAGAATATTTAAAAAGTAAAATGGGAATGCCGGTATATGGCTCAAATAAAAATAGTGGGTAAGAAGGTATGAGGTAGCTTGTAGCTACTTTCACTTTAAGGACTGCAGCACCTGTCTTTTTTTTTTTTTTTTTTTTTTGCGGCACCAGGGATCGAACTCACTATTTCGCGCCTGCCAAGAAGGCACTTAAGCCGCTGAGCCAAACTCACAGCTCTAGTTTTTCGAGGCAGGGTCACACTATGTATTTCAGGCTGGCCTTGCTCTCGCGTTGTAGCCCAAGCCGGCCTCGAACTCACAACGCTCCTTCTACCTCAGCCTCCCGAGTGCTGAGATTAAAGGCGTGCGCCACCATGCCTGGCAGCATTTGTCTTTTTCAGTTGTTACTATGTAGTATTTTCAGAAAAACATAATTAAAAAGAAGAAAAACTGTAAAATAAGAGAATCCCATGGGACTTTTAAAAAAAATCACTTTTAGCTTTAACACTGGATATATAATCACTGGAATCATTTCTTGAACAAAATGAGGAATACATGCAGCTCACATCAGTAACATAACATTATTACTATTTTTTTTTTAGCTCAAGATTTTCCCCATGAGAGTCAAATTACCTGTAATTTAGTAAAAGGTACATGCAAAGCTTCCCTCCCAAAAGCCAGAATGTACAAACCAAATGTTTTCATTTCATCAGTTAGGTGAATTATACCATTGTAACTGACATGCAACTTTTCAGGAACACGCAATAAGTTTGATCTTCTGTGGAAGCAAGGTTTTTTTTTAAAAAAAATCTTTTTATGAGCCAGTAATCATGGAAGTAATGGTCTGAACTGAAAGAGCAGACATGGGTTGTCTGAGGGAAGTTACCTGAAGAAAGTCACGAAGAACTGTACCAGGTCCATAAAGTTGCTGTGCTGGGAGAAGGCGATCTGTGGCAGAAAGACAGGTGGTGAGTTACCTAGGCTACAAAATGCACCGCTGACTCAGTGTCCTCATTTTAAGAGATGATCTAAAAGACGGGCATTAGCCAGGCACAGGAGTACATGCCTATCATCTCAGAATTCAGGGAGGCTGAGGCAGAAGAACTACAAATTTGAGCCTATCCTAGGTAATTCAATGACTTAGTGATACACTTCCTTCCCCAAGACAGATTTTACATTTTATTTATTTATTTATTTTTTAAAAGAGCAGAATATATAGGGTAACAAAACTCCCAACCTATGAGTTCGTCTTCTCTAAAACTGAAAAATGAATTTTAGAAACAATGGAGGTTAAGAGCAGAATATATTTATTGAGAGAACGAGAAGAAGTCCCGAGTGGGTTGCCCAGATTTTACACTTTAAGGACAGAAATTTCACTTACAGCAAAGTGCATTAGCTTCTTTCCTTGTCTCACTGTCAACCCAAAAGTGGAACAGTCTTGGCTGCCCCATCACCTCCTGCAGTCCCTTTCTCCAGGCCCCAAGCTCCTCCACTGATGGCTCCTGCCCTGCGCCTCCCTCAGATACAGCGCTCCCTCACTTGTTCCAAAAGCAACTCCCGGATCTACCTCAAGGCAGGCAGCCTTGTCTTACGCCCTTCATTGCTTCAACATGTGTGTTCTCACAAGATTGTGCCCTATTTTAAAAAACACTGTGTTTCGGTTTTGCCATATTGAACTGGATCTGACAATGCATTATCAGTTCAAACTTAAATAATTTTACTATTATTTTAACAGCCTTTATATCCAAAATATAAAAGATCCCTACTGTACTTCAACAGCTCTAATAAAACACCACTGACTGAAAGCAGCAGTCATTTCGTGTTCTATTAAGAAAGAACATTACCAGTTAAACTATGACAGAATGCTTTTGAAATCACTCGCTGAGAGATGCACCATGATTCCAGAGATACCGGAATATGAAGAAATGGGCACTGCAGTGTTAATTAAATAAATATGACAATTGTAACTTTGTTATCACTTAAAATATAACCACTACTGGCCAGATGTCACCGTGCTTTTTTAGGAGATGTAGCCCTCACTGGAGTGACATTGGTATAAACTGAGGATGCCTTTCCCAAAGTGCTTGGGACTATAAGTGTCTAGATGTCAGCATTTTTTTGGATGTGGGCATATTTGCTTAGACTCTACTGGATAAGCATCCCTAATCTGAAAATTCAAAATCCGAAATGTTCTCAAATCTTGAAATTTGTTGATATAAGGTTTGGATTCTCAGATTAGGGATAAATGAAACAATTACTGAATAAGGTGGTAATTGTTCCACCACAGACAATAAACATGACAAGAATTAGGAATATTCATGATTACATCTTGATTAGCACTTTTTTCTGTTGCTTGGATGCTGGGGACTGAATCTAAGGCTTTGTGAACGTCAAGCAATGTTCCACCACTGAGCCTCACTCCCGGCAACAACGAGGCACATGGGGAACTTCCCTTGTTTTTTTCCCTTTTCCTTTATTTTGGAGACAGGGTCTCACCATGTAGTTCAGGCTAACCTTGACCTAACAATGTAGTCAAGGCTGGCCTTGAACTCATAGGTTTCTCCTGCCTCAGCCTCTCAAATGCTGGGATTACAGGCATGCACCACCATGCCCAGCTCTAGAATGAAGTTTTTTGTGCCCTCCCTCTAGCCATCATTTAAATCAGACATAAAAGTAACAGATTTCCTAGAGTAAGTAAGCAGAAACCCACTATCTTCTTTTCCCTCATTTTTATAGTAACCAGTACCAAACAGCAAGGCACTTTGAGAAAAGCTATAGAACATGGGCCCATGGTCCTCACATACAAACTTTTTAATAAGACTGAAGCACAGTTATGTAAATAAGGTTAATCAGTCCTGGGACATGAAGAGTCCAAATTACAACACACGGAGAACACAGATCCCAGTCGCTCCCAGCTCTGTTTAGATTTGACTCTTTTGAAACAGCAGTGTGTCCTCAGAGTTTACACTACAGAAATCCCTGAGATGCTTTTACCCACTGTGGGTGCCAGAGGCACCTTTGAGGACTCAGGAGGTTTGTGTGCACTGCCAGGTAATACTGCTTAGGGCAGCTCCCCCAACCTTAGCCTGATTTCTTGCTGAAGCAGGACCACACCAGTTCATAATAAAGAACCTACAGGAACGGGTCCCCGGTGTGGCTGGTACCCAAGACTCTACATTGATCATCTAAGTCTCCACACTCACACGATTGCGAGAGAAGCAAAAGCCACAGTGTGAGCCTGTTTATGAATGTTTACTGCTCACTTAAAAATATCTAGCCATCTCATCTTTGCGGGTCGGTCTTTGGTAAAGTGAGGAATTTACTATCCAAACTAAGAATTTCTAGCTGGGCATGGTGGCGCACACCGCACACCTTTAATCCCAGCACTCGGGAAGCTGAGGCAGGAGGATCCTTGTGAGTTTGAGACCAGCCTGGGCTACAGAGTGAGTTCAAGGCCAGCCTGAAATGCATAGTGAGACCCTGTCTCAAAAAACAGGGCAGGGATTTAGCTCAGGGGCCTAAGTGTCTGCTTGGCAGGTGCAAGGTTGTGAGTTTGATCCCTGATACCAAAAGAAAAAAAAAAAAACAATAAAAACAAACAAACAAAAATCTAAGAACTTCTGAGAGTGAAGGGGTGTATCATGAAAAATGATACAGGTAAATTTCCTTTTTTTACAAGGGTTCAAAACCAGGGCCTTGCCAATGGTAGGCAAATGCTCCACTACTGAGTTGTGCACTTGGCTCATATTTGAGTAACTTTTAATTATCCAGAATAACAGGTATAAATCCAGTAACAAACTGGGTGTGATGGTGCAAACCTGTCATCCCAGCACTCAGGAGGCTGAGGCAGGAGGATCGCCACAAGTTAAATTTTAGTAAAAGGATCTGCTCACATAGAACTACTGACAAGTGAAGACTCAGCAGACAGTCGGCCCTGTTAGCAGCCGAAAATGGTTAAAGGATGAAGACAGAGTAAATGCTTCATAACTCTGCTCAAGACTAAGTTAGGAGGACTTTGGAGAAACCCATGAGACCCCTGACCACAGCTTTCAAACCACTGAGAAGTCTGGAGTGAAGGACTCCACTCCGGAGTTGTCACCTCTCCAGGCCCCATCGTGCTACTGAAGCCCCATCTGTATCTGCTTGGCACACTCTTTCTTACAGACTTTATCTCCATATTGATTTATAGTCTCTTCCACTAGAGGCAGACTGTAGGGGAGGAGAACAAGAAGCCAAGCCCTCCCTGCAAGTCAGCACCAGGCACAGGCCACTGTGGGGAGAAGCAGACACCAGCCCCTTCTGGCGCGGGCTGGCAGACAAGAAGAGTCAAGGTCTGCCCCCCCTCCCATAAATGACTAGGGTGATCTGGAGAACCCCAGGCTGCAATGATAGCCATTGAGTTAAAATACAACTTAATGCTTGTAGTGTTTAGTGCTTCACTGACTTTGCAGGCCTAATGCTGGTAGTCTGATCATCCATTCAGAGGATAATAATACACAATGTAGCATCTATGGGGATCTCCTTCTGAAGGTGGCAGGCATTGTTAATTCCCTATAATCTTGTTATGAAGTCCTGTATCATTTGCATTGTTTTGTTTGCTTGGGTTTTATTCTGTTTTGTTGTGTTTGATTTTATTATATCTGATGGCATGGGCAGCTACTTCAAAGATAGCAAGATATATTATGGTAGCCATTTTGGATTTACTGTTATCTTGTTTTGAGGTCCTTTACTGAGTTCATTATTTTGCTTTTACTAGTTCTATTCTGTTCTGTTTTGTTCGATTTTTACTATGCCTGAAGATATGGGCAACTATTTTAAAGACAACAAGAGGCATTATGGTAACCATTGTTGATTTCCTATTATCTTGTTTTGAAGTCCTGTGTCATTTACACTGGTTTGTTTTGATTGGCTTTATTCTGTTTTGTTTTGCTTAGTTTTATTCTCTTTAAAAAAAATTATCTTGCCTTGGAAGGTAAAGTCTTACAGGATGGGAAGGACAGAGTAAAAGAAGAAAGGACAGTTCTTTGAAGTAAAAGGAGAGGGAGGGTTCATGCACGGGGACTGGGAAAGGGAGGAATCATGTGGAACTGCCTGGAAATATGGAGTGCTGCCTGGTGGGCCTAGGAAGCTCTGGAGCTGTAGTGATTACTCTGTATCCAGGGGGCCAGGAGGAGCAGCCAGTGAGTAACAATCAGATCAAAGGGCCATCCGCAGGTCTGTCTATGTGGGTAAGGCCTGAAGTTTCTGTGTGTTCCGGAGAGAAGGGGATGGACCGCCATGAAAACAGAGGTTGAAGCCAGGTATGATGGTGCACACCTGTAATCCCAGCATTCCAGGATTGCAAGTTTGAGCTCAGCCTGGGCAACTTAGTAAAATCCTGACTCAAAATAAAGGGCTACGGATGTAGCTCAGGGAGAAGGGCCTGGGTTCAATCTGCAGTATTGAAAAAACAAAAAACAAAACAAAAAACCCCCAACCCAACCCAAACCAACACATGAATAAAAATCCCAGTGTTTGAGAATGAATTTGTCAACAAGCAGGGTGGGCAGAAGCTGAACCCTTATGACACTTCCTATATTCACCTAACTACAGAACAAATGCTTTTTTCAAAATGTGTATTTTGCATCTACTATGCACTATACATAAAATAGGTACTCAGAAACCTGAGTGAATGAGCTGGGCAAGATGGTACATGCCTTTAATCCTAGTATTTGGGAGGCTGAGGCAGGAGGGTTGCTGCAAATTTGAGGCCAGCCTGGGCTCCATAGTGAGTTCAAGGCCAGCCTGGACTACAGTGAGACCCTGTCTCAAAAAACAAAAACAAAAAACAAAAACAACTTGAACGAATGAACAAGTGAATGAATACTGAGTGATTTGGGGAAAGGCCATTGGAAGTTTGAAAAGAGAGGAGAAAGGACCTCTAACTTGCCGTATCTTCTCCATCAGAGCTTTCATCATGGCAGTGAGCATGGAAGACAGGGTACGATGGAGAGGCATAGCTGGCTGCCCTGCGGTGTAGCCCTCCAGCTTTAGGCTGAAAACCCCAAGTATATGTGCACCAGGCAGATTCTTGCAGGCTGCTCCCACGGCCCCAGAGCCAGGACCTCCACCAAGGCTGGGAGCCTGCCTGGACCAGGGCCTGTCTGCTCTTGGCTACCTGGGGCTGGGATCTACACATTTTTTAAATCTCAGGAGCTGGGCATGGTGGTGCATGCCTGTGATCCCAGTACTTGGGAGGCTGAGGCAGGAGGATCATCACTGTGAGTCTAAGGTCAAGTTAGCTACATAGTGAGTTCAGGCCACCCTGAACTGCATAGTAAGACCCTGTCTCAGTAAAAAAACAAAACAAAACAGAACAAACAAACAAAAAAAAGACTCTCAGGAATGTCCATCCCTCATATCACGTCTGGAGAGGGCCTAAGTGGCCAGGCTGCCACAGGGGCTCCTGGACTGACCACACCAATCTAAACCCTGCAGGGCCAAGAACACACTGAGTCTTCCCATTAAGAGCTTAGGCCCATCTGCAAACAGCTTTTTTTTACCTAGGCCTTAGTTCTGCCAAGAATGGAAGATTCTGTAGGTGCTGACTGAGTGTATTCAAACCTGGGTCTACAGCTATCACTTCCCCAAGTTTCCCTACAACACAAAATAACTTACTTTCTTTTAAACACCAAAGTTCTTACAGAGCTCTATGTTGACAGCACAGTCCTGGACTGGATCCCAGTGACCATCAACTGGCCCCACACCATCTTCCTAATGCCAGTTTGTGCTGGCGCAGAAACTCTATCCTCAAACTCTGGTGAGAGCCCTAACGCCAGTTAATGCCCAGGCTGCCCACTCACAGCCTCCCTTCTCAACTCTGCTCTGTGCTTGCCATCTCTGATCTCCTCCCAGCCATTCCTTCTCATCGCTATACAGAATTCTTACTCCTTTTTTTTTTTTTTTTTTTTTTTTGCGGCACCAGGGATTGAACTCACAACCTCGCGCCTGCCAGGGCAGGCGCTTAAGGCACTGAGCCAAACTCCCAGCCCTGGTTTTTTGAGGCAGGGTCGCACTACATAGCTCAGGCCGGCCTTGCGCTCACGTTGCAGCCCAAGCCGGCCTTGAACTCACAACGCTCCGCCTACCTCAGCCTCCCGGGTGCTGGGATTAAAGGCGTGCGCCACCATGCCTGGCTCTCTTACTCCATTTTATCACAGTTGTTACTACTTTAAAAATCACCAGATAATTTTATACACTCACTGAAATAGCAAAAAGTCCTAAAAGGCTAATTACAGTAAATGATGGTTCCTGTCCCTTCTCTCCAGAGGCCCCTACCTTTAACTAGTTTTCCGTTCTTCCAAAAGTTGTGTGTTTTTTTTTTTTTTTTTAAAGTTTAAAGTTTTTCTTTTGAGATAGGGCCTTGCTAAGTGGTTATGTCTCCAGGTTGGGCTTGAACTTGTGATCTTTCTGCCTTAGCCTCCCTAACTGCTTAGATTATAGGTTTGCACCACCATGCTTGGTTGGGAGTTACCTTATTATCACTATGGTATTTATTATTTCTTCTTCTTATTGTATTATTATGTGCAGGGCAAGTAATACTGTAAGTGAAGGTTATGTCACTGCTCAGTGTCTAGTTTCTGTGCTGTTATGCTGAGGGTGATGCTGACAGAAAGATGCCAACAGACAGGAAACTGACACAATATCCTTGTATACGGGGACAGGATGTGTCTGTTTCCACAAAGAGCTGCAGGAACAGAAGAGAATGCAGCCATGACCCAGGCCTTGTGGCCCCCAGGGAGAAGCCCTTGGGGCTCTAATGAGCGGCTGAATGCAGGCAAAGGCAGGAGGAAGTTTCCTTTTGCACTCTCACCAAGTGGGTGCACAGGCTGAAGGAAAGGGTTTTCATGCCTCATCTCCGAATACTCTATAGACTGCCCCCCAGTGGTCAATAAAACCCGAGTGTGAGACCCTAGAACAGTGCTGTGTGCCTCCAGTACAGGAACACAGAAAGGTCAGTCCCAGGATTCAGAGTTACAAGGCCTCAGTTGGAGTGACCCAGCAGAGGTAGATTACTGATGCCATCTTTCAGGAGGCAAAACAATATACTGCACTACCCTCTGATCTTTCTTTTTCCATTTTCCAACTCCTGCATTATCTTTTTTCACTTTTCAATATAGGAAATGTTAAATTAAAAAAAGTAGAGAAATTAGAATAACACTCATCATCCAGCTTTAATAATTATCATCTTATGGCCAATCTCGTTTCATTTGTATCCCACCCACTTCTGTCTTGACTGCCTGTTTTGCAACAAATTCCAGCCAGCACTTATACCAAAGGTATAAATATTGCAAAAAAACAAAAACAAAAACCAAAAAACAAACAAACAAAAAAAACCCCAGAAAACCAATTAAGTTCTGATACCTACCCTAAAGCTCTGGTACCAACAAACTGCATCTCTCTGGAGCACCTTTCTAGCATCTCCTTAACAAATTCTCACAACACTGAGGACACAGAAACATAAAATATGGTCCTTGCCGGTAAGGAAATGTTTGTGTCTATGGCTGTAAGACACAGGATGGAGAGAGAAGTCCCATGGGAGCAGATGCTTCCCCTAGGTTTCTGCTAAAGAATTTTGCCTGGACTTCCTGACTGTGGTGTGGCTCCTTCCAAGCCACACTTGAAACCACTGCCACAGGGGTTTCTCTAAAGCACAACCCGTGGTTCCTTCTTGGTTTAAAACATATCAGTGACTCCCCATTGTTTCGAGACGCAGCTGAACCCGCCTCCTCAGGACAGCTGTGCTGGCTCTCAGCTCTTTGTGCACAAGCACCATCAGTTCTGCTAACCTTCTGGCAGGTTCTGAAAGCAACTGGTCACTCTCTCTCCCCACTGCTAACACCCACTTTCTCTCCTCACTGTGAACACCCCCATCTCCCTGCCTCATGTTCCCTAGAAGTCAGCTCTGGCATGCCTTGCTCCTAACTTAAATTCAGGGGAACAAATCTCTCTCCTCTCACAGGAGCTCACTTCTGATACCAGCACCAATAAAACCATGCTTGTGTCTGTTGCTCTGGGCCAGAAAAAGTGCAGGGTGCAGAGTAGGTGAGTTTAGGGAAGTCTACCCGGTTCCTGGCTATGGCGACCACAAGAGGGAGGTCTGCTAGAGGTAAAGATTACGCATTCTAGCCAGAGGTGGTGTGCAGATGGCAAGGTACGACCAGGAAGACAGGGTTCAGACAAAACCAAGGGAACAATGACATTAAAGAGCTGAGAAAAAACAGCCAAAGACACAGGTGAAATGCAGGAAAGGAGACCTTCAAGAATGATAACAAATTTTTCTTGATGATGAAAACCACAAAGTAAGATAAATACCTCATATATAGTTTCAAATGAAGAAAGACTTATGCTTTAAGTATGGTTTAGTTTTAAATACATTCCAATGCTTTATATATATGTCTTTTTTGGTACTGGGGATCGAACTCAGAACCTCACTGTTGCCAAGCAGGCACTTGTGCCACTGGACCAACCCCCCCGGCCCACTTTGTAATTTTTAAAGTCTCACACCACCGGTGTGGACTCCAGGAAGAGAAAGTGTGTGCCTATCGAGATCCCGCCATGTTGGGCAGGGAGGCTCCAACCAGAAGACAACTAGCCTGCCTTCCTGGTGAGTGCACGTGGGCAGCGCAGACTCCAAGAAGAGAAAGACATGTGCCTCCTATAGGCCTACTGGCACGCCAGCTAAGAATCAAGGACATCGCCCCCCTCCCCCTGTTAAGCAACCTGCTGGTTTGGAGGACTGGTTAAGTTGATAGCAACTACGGTACATAAAGCAACTAAATGCTTGTATTGTTCAGTTGATTTTGTAGACCTGGAGCCAGCAGTCTGAGCATCTCTTGGGAAGATGACAATATGCAATGTGGCAAATATGGGGGATTCTCTTTTGTCTTGTCTTTGAGGCCCAATATTGTTCTCATTGTTTTGCTTTATTCTGATTAAATTTTTTTTTGCTTTATTTCATATTCTGTTTTTATTGGTTTTATTGTGTTTTGTTTTTGGTTTGATTTTACTATACCTGAAGGAATGTTATTCTGAAAATAACAAAATATACCATAGTAGCTACTGTTTTCCTAGTATCTTTCTTTGAAGTTCTGCACCAGTTCTACTGCTTTGTTTTGATTGGCTTTGTTCTGTTATGTTCTGTTGGATTTTACTATCTTTAAAATATATATATATGCGTGGTGGCACACGCCTTTAATCCCAGCACTCGGGAGGCTGAGGTAGGAGGAGCGTTGTGAGTTCGAGGCTGGCTTGGGCTACAATGCTAGCGCAAGGCTGGCCTGAGCTACACAGTGCGACCCTGCCTCAAAAAAACCAGGGCCGGGAGTTTGGCTCAGTGGCTTACGCGTCTGTCAGGCAGGCGCGAGGCTGTGAGCTCTATCCCCGGTGCCACAAAAAAAAAAAAAAAAAAAAATATATATATATATATATATATATAATTTTTAAAGTCTTAAAGGTCTGCTATCTAATGCCAGGAGGTATATACATGTGCATGACTACATATAAACATCAAAATCTTGGGGCTAGCTTAGTGGTAGAGTGCTTGCTTAACAAGCATGAGGCCCTGGTTTTGATCTACAGCATCACGCACACCAAATAAATAAACAAGTAAGTGTATGTCTGACATTACTCACAATAGCCACCAAGTAAAAACATCCAAGTATTCATCAATGGGTAAACAAAATGTGGTCCAGATATCTAGTGAAATACATATTATTCCACTTTGACAAGTAATAAAGTTCTGAAACATTCTAAACGTGAAGCCAAAAACATTATACTAAATCGAAGCCAGTTGTGGAGCACTGCGTATTATGTGATTTAATTTACACAAAATGCCCAGAACAGGCAAATTCATAGAGATTGCTGGGTGCTAGAGGAGGGAGAAATGGGGAATTCTTTGGGATGATAAAAATATTCTAAAATCAATTGTGGTGATGGCTGCACAACTCTATGAATATACTAAAAGCCACCAAAGCCTGCAATTTAAATGGCTGAGTTATATCATATAGGAATTACATTGCAAGAAAAGTCGTTATTGGCCGGGCGTGATGGAGCACGCCTTTAATCCCAGCACTCGGGAAGCTGAGGTAGGTGGAGCGTTGTGAGTTCGAGGCCAGCTTGGGCTACAACGCGAGCACAAGGCCGGCCTGAGCTACATAGTGTGACCCTGCCTCAAACAAATCTAGGACTGGGAGTTTGGCTCAGTGGCTTAAGCGCCTGTCTGGCAGGCATAAGGCTGTGAGTTTGATCCCTGGCGCTGCAAATAAATAAAATAAAATAAAAAATAAAAATAAAGAAAAGTCATTATTAAAGAAGTATATCCAAGTGAACAAAAGGTTCACACATCCCTTGCTCAGTATAGCAATCCCGCTAGCACCCATAAACACCACTCTAAAATCTAAATGAGTGGCCAGTTCTCAAAACAAATTCTTTGTTGCTGTCCCTGGGAACACTGGTCTCTTATATGAAACATCCACCGTGAAGCGGGCCTTCCATTACCTCCATGTTACAATAACCACCTCTGTTGCAGAGCGAGTCACAAGCCAGAGCCCAGCTCCACCACACACCCTCCCTCCCACACGCAGCGCCTGCCAGTCCCTCCTCTCTCCTGAACACCTACCCTCCTGAATGTGGGCACGGTGGAAGCCAGCGGAGGCCGTGCTCACTGGAGAGAACCATGAGCGTGGCTTTCAGAGAGCAGGGGCCGAGGGATGGGCTCCCGCCCGCAGCGTCAACTGCCCCAGCACTCCATCTCCCTCCTACACACAGGCCTTTTCACTCTGGTGTCATTTTTTTTTAAACTGCTTCTACAAAGATTTTTATAGTCAGCTTCAAATTTCCTTAGCAGTTA